>QMFE01000609.1:0-10648 GCA_003314665.1 Tricholoma sp. MG77
ATGACAGAGTGGCCCATACCCACAAATCAAAAGGAGGTACAATCCTTCCTTGGTTTCACAAACTTCTATCACAGGTTCATTGAAGGCTTCTCCCACCATGTGAAACTGATGTTGAACTCACAAAAAAGGATTGAAGGTGGAGTTGGGGCAAAGCAGAACAGTCAGCATTCAATGAAATCAAACTATGCATCACATCCTCACTTATCCTTCATTTTGTGGACAATTTGAAGGCTTTTCACATTGAAGCAGACAGTTCAGACTACACAACCAGATCGGTCCTCTCTCAGCAGTCATCTGATGATCTCAAGTGGCGCCCTGTCGCCTTCTATTCGAAATCCCTCAACACAGTCAAATTAAACTACAAAATTCACAACAAGGAGATGCTAGTAGTAATGAGATCTTTAGAGGAATGGAGACATTTCCTCGAAGGTGCCAAGCATAAGGTGGAGATTTGGATGGACCACAAAAACCTTGAGTACTTCATGACCGCAAAAAAGTTAAATCACAGACAGGCCTGCTGGTCCCTCTATCTTTCTAGGTTTGATTTTGTCATGCACCATCATCCAGGTAAGAGCATGGGTAAGCCTGATGCTCTTTCATGCCATGCAGACCACAGCAACGGTGCGGACGATAACCACAATACTGTGCTGCTTCAACCTAAATTCATGGTCCAGGCACTCAAAGGAGGTGAAAGGGATTTACTTTGTGAAATTTGAAGAGGGGTATGTGATAGAAAGAACAAAGATTCGGTGATGTTAGCAATGAAGGATTTGGAAAAATTGAGTGCCAAGACACTGCGAAGTTCAGAGTGGGCAAAGGAGGACGGACTATGGAGGTTTTGTGATCGCATTTATGTTCCTATGATCCCTGACCTATGACGCAGAATTGCCGAACAGCACCATGACTCTAAAATCAGGGGACACACAGGATGTTGAAAGTCCCTCAAACTCGTTTTGAGGAGCTACTGGTGGCCAAACATGTCTCATTACATCAGACAGTACTGCAAGGCTTGCAATATGTGTCTTCAAACGAAGACACAGAAATGCAAACTGTTCAGGGAACTACACCCTCTCCCGGTGCCTGAAGCTTGATGGGATGTTGTCAGTGTTAATTTCATTGCCAAACTTCCCAATTTGCATGGATTCAACACTGTGATGGTCATAGTCGATTTGGTGAGTAAACAAAGCCATTTCATACCCACTCACATCACTGTCACAGTGCTGGGCTCAGCCCGACTTTACCTCCAAAACACCTGGAAGCTGCATGGCCTACCCAGATTGATGCTGTCAGATCGAGGACCCCAATTCATTGCTGAATTCATGTGCAAATTATATTGTCTGCTGGGAATCACCATTTTGGCCTCAACTGCATATCACCCACAGTTGGATGGTCAAACTAAATGTGTTAATCAAGAGCTTGAACAGTATATTCAAGTTTTTGTGAGTGAATGACAGAACAATCGGGACACACTCCTACCCCTAGGCAAATTTGCATACAATAATCATGTCCACTCATCTACACAACACTCCCCATTCTTTGTCAACACCGGTAGACACCCTCAAATGGGTTTCGAACCTAACCAACATCCATCAAAGCTCAAAGCTGTCAACGAGTTCACAGATCAAATGAAGCCTATGCTTGGCGAAGCACAGGCAGCCCTTGCAAAGTCAAAAGATGATATGGCAAGGTACTATAATTAGCAGAGAACCCCAGCCCTGAGGTTCAAGGCAGGCGACAAGGTCTTTCTCGATGCTTCAGACATTAGCACAACCAGACCCTCAAAAAAATTCGCACATCGCTAGCTGGGTCCATACCCTGTCATTCACCCAGTCGGTTCACATATGTACTTTCTAAAACTACCTCCATCCATGTCACAGCTCCACCCAGTCTTCCACATTGTCAAACTCATGCCCACCCTGCCAGATCCAATCATAGGTCGATGACCATGCCCACCACCACCACCACCACCACCAGACATCATAGGGGGAGAAAAGAGGTATGAGATTGAAGAGGTGATAAACAGTCAGATGAGAGGCAGGACACTGCAGTACCTGGTTAGGTGGAAAGGCTATGGTCGCGAAGAAAATTTGTGGATTTCAGAGGGTGACCTGGATGTGCCTAAGCTAGTACAGGACTTCTACCAAACCCACCCTACTGCTCCTAAATGTATCAATGCCCTACTGTTTGGTTGCATGGGTTTTCGACCATGATGACAGGTCAGGTCAACATGGGGTTTTTCACATTAGGACGCTGTGCCTTGAGAGGGGGGTGATGTAAAGGGAACACTCAACAAGCCTTTACAAACACCTACAAACACCTTCAAATAACTTTAAACAACTTTGGACAGCTTTGTACCACTTTGTACTACTCTGCCCCTTGTCCAGGCTCCTAAAACCAGCACTCTCGTATCACTTGGAAGATGAAGTTTATCCCAGCACAGCATGTTATGTAAGATATGAGCAAACATGTACAATGTAAACAAAACCAAACTCAACAAACAACATCAACCAAGTGATAGAGAGGCTGGCATTTTATAGATTCAGTGATCTCAGAGAAAGTTGTTCCCACATGCATGATTACACCAACTCCTGACATTGCAACCTCACACACACTCATTACTTCAACTGCTACCTAGAAACTCATGTTGGTATGGCTTAAGGTTGTCCCAAGCTTACATTTCATGGACTCTATTTTAGGTAATCAAGGGATTTACTTGATCGCAATGGCCATCAACATGTGATGAGGCCCATTTTAACATTCATTTTACATGCATGTGGTCACCATCTAATGGGGACCTACAGAATTTTCACAGAATCCAATGTAATTACACTACTCTCACTATAGCTAGTAAAATACATGCATGATCTGCTTGTGATCAGGGTGAAGTGACAAGCAGTGTTATGTATCCACTTTTCTTCCATGCTACAATCTTCAAAATAAGATACAAGCACCCACACATCTTGTGATTACAGACTTACTATTTTAATTATTCCAAGTGTAAAGCAAAAAAATGATACAGAGTAACCATCCATGGTGTAACAGCAGAGAAGGCTTGCACAAATTGTGCAAAGCATGCACATAAAGAAATCAGAACATATCAAAAATAGTCAAAAAATAGTCAACAATGAGGACAACAACAACCTTAAGCCATACCAACATGAGTTTCTAGGTAGCAGTTGGAGTAATGAGTGCATGCGAGGTTGCAATGTCAGGAGTTGGTGTAATCGCACATGTGGGAACAACTTTCTCTAAGATCACCGAATCTATAAAATGCCAGCCTCTCTATCACTTGGTTGATGTTGTTTGTTGAGTTTGGTTTTGTTTACATTGTACATGTTTGCTTATATCTTACATAACATGCTGTGCTGGGATAAACTTCATCTTCCAAGTGATACGAGAGTGCTGGTTTTAGGAGCCTGCCCCTTGTCTATGACCACACCCCTACTTCAATGATGCCACCGAAGTTGTAGAATGACCTTCAAATGCATCAGGACATAGCAGAACTGTAAGGGCAAGACCCAGAAGATTAGGAAACACAGAGGGCACAAAGGCACCAGGGGCCACAAAGGGCACAGAGAGTCTATAAAGACTAGGTAATGACAGAAGTCAATGCTATAAAGCAAGTATACTGGGGTAAATCTTAGATGATTGATTCCAGGAGTCTCTACTACTACCAGTTGCCCATAATAGGGCTGTAGCTAAACAATAACAAATAAATGTAAATAGAGTAGAATAATAAAGAATGAAAAGGGTTCCCATGAAGTATGAACAATAAGTAGGGAAGTATATGTACCTGGAGGGCTGTCCCCTTACAAGAATGGCATTCTGATGTGCCCCTGGTGGTGCTTGCTTCCTTAGTCCCACTTCCACATTGAGACTGAATTATTTTACTTCATCACATGGCTCTGGATATATAGTCACACCCTCTGCAGGGGACACCTTAGACTTTTCTCTTTGGTTTTCCCTTGCAAGGTGTGTAGTATTTCCTTGTTTAGCTAGTTCTATCTAAACTTTGGTTTTCCCTTGCAAGTATTGAGTTCAGGCTCTGATTGTAAGGTTGCCCACACATCCCACCAATTCAGTGGATCTTGATTGACCCCTAACAGCATGTTGAAAGGATATGCACCTTGTGCAAAGGCTGTGAATTATGCTTGATATGCTTGTGTGAATGCTTTTGCCTTTCCTCTCCATGCAGTAAGCACCAGATCAACACCTTCATTGATCTCCTTAACAGCTAATGTCAATAAGTACTTGCCAACTTCTTGGAACATTTTTGGGCTTCAAATACCAGGTGGAACTTTTGAACTTTCCTTCCCTGGGAGTGTGATGGAAAATGAGAGGGCATTAGCACATTTGAAGATTGTTGAATGTACATATGCTGTTTCCAGATCTCAATAGTATTCACACACATAATAATGACATACAAGAAGGCTGAGAGATGAACATTGGTCAGGCCATCAAAGAAGAACTGGCGCCATCATTGGTTGGTGATCCCTCATATGTCAGCATAGACAGAATCTGGTAGTCTGGATGTTGTCAAGGCTGCTGCCATGTGCATGGTCACAGCAAGCCATAACAGATATACATCTGCCAGGTTCAAAGCAGTGGCTTCTAGACACTTGATTGCCTTCACAGGTCCTTCTCCAACAGTGATAAGCTGATTGAGTGAGAGTTCAAATTGGAGGGTTGCAGCTCAAATTTGAATGAACACACTACCCCAGTCCTGTTAAAATTATTCAGCGACAACTTGAAGATAACAATGTTAAACTTACTGGAATGTCAATAACCTGTGTTGTGCAAAGAATTTGAATGGCCAGAAGGGAGCAATGAAGTGAGAGTGCAGACCATATCAACATGCCAAAGCGTGTTTTTCCAATACTTTCCAGTCCTGCACCTAGGACCATCTGAAGGCAGAGATCCTTCAGCAATGCCTTAGCTGCAGTTGCATGCTTGAAGAATTTGATGACACAGCACAAACATCAAATTGTCTGTAATGATTAAGTTAAAAACAACCACCCATGATATTGCAGATGTAGATGACTAGCCTTTTCAAAGTATGGAAGACTGACAATGTTGAGGATGGTTCTGTTGAGATGATGGTTAGGGTTGGGGAGGTTCAGTATAGTCATAACAGTGTCAGTCACAATTGTTATGTCCCATGCAACCACACTCCATAACCCCTACCTGACTCCAAGAATTCATGTTACTATTGTTCTGTAGGTGCTACACCCTTGCACATCCGTGCATGCAGCACACACTCACTTGTCATCGACCATGCATGCTCTTGCTCCCATATATCACGCTTGTCTCAGTCATCAATACTGCCTCGTCCCCATGCCATCACAAGTCCATGTGGTATTATCCCCTTGCCAAACAATCTGTGCATCCAAATATGTTCCTGCATGTGTCCTCTTACTTATTCTGTACCATCTCACTCACACTTTTATTATCCACCTTCCTATTCACTTGTCGTGATTCTTTATTTAGGTACAGTTATCCGAGCTATGCCACTCCATGCAAGGAGTGCCGCTCTTCCTACATAGCTTAAATACAACGTAGCTAAATTTCTTGTAACTCACTTGTTAATCGAAAATCAACATCGAACACCGAATTCCTGTTCTCATTAAGTCCACCTCCTGTCATAACTCATCCGCACTTCACTCACATGTCTGCGCACTTACGCCACGCTCATCTACGCTCATCTGCTCTACTTGCACACCGCACTTGCATGTGTGTGCATGACCACCACAGTCTCACTCCGAAGTTACGGTCCATCCAGAAACCAAACAAGAGGCACAACCCTATTTGGAAAGTGGTTGAAGCCAAGACCATGTGTTTTTAGCATAGCTCCACATTCACCCAACATCAGCTAAGTCATCAGTGCACGTTCTTGTGCTGTTCCCCAGTACCACTGAGCTGTACCCAATCCTTCCTACAACCCCATCCTATGGTGTTCCCGGTTCATAACAACAATCTGTTTTGCCACACGGGTGTTTCCAGTGTTGTCAGAGGAGACAGCACAGAAATGCTCATGCCCAATAAGGTCCATGACCTGATAAAAGTTTCTGATAGTAAGTTTACAAATAGTCCAAAGGAGTGACAATGTACTGAAAGCACAAAGTTGGCAATCCACTGCTTAGTATGGGATTCCTTCATACACTCCCACCCTTCAAGTAACATAACACATTGTGCAAGTGTTGTGGCATGCATCATGTAGAATGAGTCACCTCCCCAGCTTGATCCTCCATCGAACGAGCATGTGAGGTTATGCTCTTGTTTCAACTTGGCAATTTGTAATTCACAGACACATTCTTGCTCACTCATAATGTGGTCATCAATGAGGTGGGTGCGCGAAGCTGGTGTGTAACTCAGAGTGCTGATCTGAAAAAGAGCTTTCCATTCTGGATAGTTGGCTAGTGTAGGTGGAAGGTGTGCAGCACAAAAGAATTTAACAATAGCAAGATTGAGGAGATGGGCTGTATGTCTATGTCCTTGCATTCCAAAAAAGGTGGCTGCATTACGAGTGGGCTGAAGAACCTGAACTGCAGGAGTATCTGGTGTTACAGAAACACTCAATGTCACTGTAATGATAGAACCTATGCTATCTGCTGCAACCAGAGCCCCTGGACTTGTTCCCACACTCGCAGTAGAAACATATTGCCACTGCCCTGATGTCATCTTCATGCATCCTTTGCAATGTTGCAGGACACAGACATGACTATGTGGCTGCCAAACCTTTGTACACCCTGCCCCTGCACAATGGTACTTCCTCTTCTTGCCTGCAGATGTTTTCACTGGAACTGTCAAGGTCTCGAAAACATCCACCTGCTGCCATCTGATTCATCACTGGAAACATCTGTAGCACTGACAGGTTGACTGATGCATGAGAACTCTTTTCCCACAACTGGTCATTGAGCACACTTGAGCATAAGTGAATGTAACTAAGTGTAACAGGCTTAAATAAATACGGAAAAATAAGGAAAAAATTATAGTAGACAACTGTATATGTTTCCTAACAGAAGGTGTGAAGGTCAGTGAAGGTCTCCTTGAAGGAGGTGCATTGAAAGCAGATGGCAGTGCAAATTTTGTGGAAGGAAGGGCTTGCACTGTGGGACCATGCTAAATTGATATGCTTTTATTATTTAACATTTTCAGGAAACGAATAAGTAACTGACTTTGTCATTATATATATTTATAATGTGGCACAAGAATGACATCCTTCCCAAATCGCCTGAGCAATGATCAGCTGGAATGAGCAGATGCAAATCTGGGACATAGTGATTCCCGATCACATTAGCAGCAAATAGGCCACATTGCCAGCCATCATAGCTGAGATCCTGATGCATGCAAGGCAAAACTGCATCATCCAACTCCAGTTGATCATCTGCCAAATGCTTTGCTACAAACCATCACAAGGAAGACATGACTTTATGATCTGGCTCCTTATGAGCAGGACCACCATAAGTGAGTCTCTCGCAAATAACATCTACATCACATCCGACCCAGTGGTTACTATTAACATGGAACACACCAGCAATCTCGCTTTTTCCATGTAAACTCTGGCCAAATCAATGAACAAATGTTGAACCATCCTTGTTGTACACATCTCCAGCACAATCCTTCACATGAAGCTCAATGATAGTTCTTGTAAGAATCAAGTCCATTAATAGTACATCCCACCCAGGCCATTCATCCTGGATATCATGTTCAAGCACATCAATCATCAGATCAACTTGCTTGTCTGAAAACCAAGACCTGAAGAGAAACGGAACAAGAGAAATTTTGAGGAGAGTGGTGTTGCAACATGGTATGTGTCCAGACCATGACAGTGTGCTCAGAGCAAGGAGAGTAGTGTGGACCTCCACCTTGAGATGACTTATCTCCTTTTGTTGAAGCCAAGTAACACCCAATTGCCATGAGTTACAGATAGGTGTGATTGTGTGGACTTCATTCCAAAACTGTACAGCCCACAGCAGAAATAAGCTTTCCCCACTGGGAAGGTTGATTGATTGCACTCCATTGAGCCAGTGCTGCTCAATCTGTGACAATAATGACTTGACAACAGGCAATGGAGGGACAGGTGTTTGAAAGAGAAGTTCAGTGTCACCATGATCACTTTTGTGGCTGAAAAAGGAGTGTTTTGTGGGTGCATAGGTGATGAAAGAGTGTGGAGAGATTGGTGTGAAAGAGCAGTGGGCAAGATCTAGAACCAACAAACACTCATCAGGCACATCAGTAAAAGTACAAGTGCTTTTGGTAGGGCTTGAAACTGCTTGAAGTCACTTGTGCTTGGTGGACGCTTGGGTTTGACCTTGTTGTTGCCCTTGGAAGATCACTTGGAGCCTTTCTCACTTGTTAGCACTTGGCAGTCACACTTGAAATTTTTGATCAAGCTTGAGATATAGACTTTCAATTGTAAGCAAAGTGTGTTATCACAATAAGCCTTAAGTCCAATCATGTAACAGGAAGTAATTGAAAACAAGAATATCATTGAATAATTTATATAAACAAAATAGAAAAGTACTGTCAATGAATATGCCAGTCACATCTGGATGTAGCTGAAGGCAAACAACCTGTCACCAGGTGCCTATCATAACCCCTTTTGCTTTGTCTCTATCTCTCTGTCTTGTAAGGCACATGCAGCTGGGTGGGTGGTGTCATCTGTGGGCATGCCCCACACCACCCACCTCCCAGGCCATTGTGGGATGGGCTCTTCTTGCTGGTCCCATCGCTGTCCCTCACTGGGTGGCATTGTGGGTGTGGTGTCATCTTCATCTGCCCAGTGTCATTTGCATTGTGGTTGACAGTATGCTTCAGGTTGTACTGTAGTCCTGCTTGTAGAAACACTGTTAGTGTGCTTAAAATTGAAAGAGAAAATAAAATCATGAGGAAGGAGACACCAGCCCCATCACTGGTCTCCCTGTCATGCCTGGGGCCAACTAGCCAAAGCTCTCATTGCCATTGCCACCTTGATGGTGGTGGTTGTTCCTCATTGTGGCACTCTTCATGATCATTGGTAGAGTAAAAAATAGTCAAAGAAGAGAGAAAATGGAAAAATAAAGTTACCAGTGTTGTGTCTTGCGATCCTCCGTGTGTGGGTGAGCATGTTAGTGAAGAAAGAGCAATATACCAGGGGGTTCGAGATGCAGATGTGTGAACCCCAGTTGTCATTGTTCCTGCTGCTGCTACTGTTATGGTTGTTGTTGTTGTCACCATCAATGTTTGTGACTTATTGAAATTGCAGGAGAAGTGATTTCAAAGTCAGCTGAAAGTTCAATACCAAATAGGACACAAACAAATCACAATGCCTTGCCTTTGACTTCCATCTCCTGATCACTAACCTCCAGCTGTCTCTTTCTTAGTCATCTCTGTGATCCATGACTCTTTCATGGAACTGTGTTCCTCTTTTCACTAATGTAACCCACCAGTGATAAATGACTTTATATAGAATAAAAGTAAGTTGTTTTTGCTTTTTTCTGCTTATTCGAGTATTGATGTCGACTCTGTTTACCACTACAACCTTGCAGCCTCAATGTGAACGCCCATGCCCAATGATGCCCAACATACACAATGGCCAACAACATGGGAAACCACCCATTTCATGGACAACAAGGGCCCAAACAACACATTTATCGTTGTTTGGGGCCTCAGTAAGTTTTTCTCTTCTTTCATTGCATTTTCCCTTATTAACTAACTATTTTCAGTTCAATTTTAGGTTCTAAATATATTATAATGATGGTCATCAAGCCACCACACACAGACCAACCCCAGACAATGACACCTACAAAGAAATAACAGGGCAGAAACGGTAAAAGGACAGCAATGGCACATGAAGGGACAGGACTGGGCCCTGGCACATGAAGAACAGGCACAGGAGATGGAGATGGGGCCCTATGATGAGGAAAACAAGAAATATGGCCCAAGAGATGTTGGGGACATCTCTTGGGTGGTAGGTAAGTTTTTTTCCCCTGAGTTGCTACTAACTACTGAAATTTCATGTCTTAATTTGATTATGATGACAGCTAAGACCAACAACAAGGGCCAATGACAGGGATGACGACCCAACAGCAACCTGGCACCCACCACCAATGCACAATGGAGCACCACAACCACCATAAGCACGATGGCAGGCATGGACCACCAAGATGCCACAATGGTACAACATCAACATGGAGAAGGAGGGATGACAACGGGGATGGAGACAGGAGCAATGGAAACAAAAGTGGCAGACAACAAGGGGACAGCAAGCATGGCAGAAGGAGCAGGCAATGAGGAAAACAGAAAAAGGGCCCAAGAGATGTCAATGACATCTCTTGGGCCATAGGTAAGTTTTGTTTCTCATCTCATTTATTTTTTTGTTACTAACAAATTTTTTAGGTATCTACCATTGACAGTGATGACTACCCAGACCCAGCATCAAGCCAGGATGACGGGCATAAACCAGCACCCCACTGTGAAGGCATGGCATCAATGGACAGGGGGCACAATGAAAACAACAATGACAGGGGCAGGGACAGGGACAGGGACAGGGATGACCACATGACAAAAATGGGGCCAGTGGCAGACAACAAGGGGGACAGGACCAAGGTGGAAGGCACAGGCCACAAATGCAGAACCATACAAGTCATATGCCCCTGCTCATGGGGGG
>QMFE01000609.1:10664-23589 GCA_003314665.1 Tricholoma sp. MG77
ACAAGGCACCATGGTGAGGGGGGGAATTGGTAGCTACTTACTTGCACAATCTTAGCCTATGTAGGATTCATGTATATAATCATATAAAATTCATTTTTGCTGCTTAATATTGGCCTGATATGAAAGTTTTTGATCTCTTTTGAGAAGCTTGCCAGCTTACTCTGAGCCTTGGCCTGGGGCTTATGTGGCCACTTGAGACCTTTGTACAAGCATTAGATGCTTTTTAAAGAAAGTGGACCTGGATTGAAAAAGCATCAACACTTTTCAGCTTTTTGGCTTTAAAAAGCCTTCAAGCGTCCAAAAAGCAGAATTGTAATTTTACTGATGCAGGAGTAATGCAGAATGTATCTGTGACAGCTCGAGCTGTTTTTGGATGTAAGCCTGAACAGTGGGTGGTATATCTTTGAATTGATGGCCATTCCCTCTCCATTTTGGGTTGTGCACATCAATGTTAGGGACAATAGTGTCGGAGGCAGGTGTCGTAAGAGAATCCATATGTGGCAAGGAAGCACAAGAAAAGTAGATGTGTTGATACCGATCGATATACTGATCTCCGATCCGCATCAGCATTGCATCAGACAGCTATACAGTTGCTGGCAACCACCGAAAGTCTATTTTACATTATTTACCTGCTCATTTCCACCCTATGTAAAAAAAGTGGTAAATTACTGTAAATTACACGTGTGAAAAAGTCAGTGTAATTTACCTACCACTTTTACACGCAACCCTACACCGGGCGCAACGGCCCGTTGCGCCTGGTGTGGGCTATTCCCGTGGATAATCGCGATCACGTGATAGAACGCGACCAACTTCTCCTTGCACACATCTCTGTCAAACGGGATGGCACAAAAATATATTCATTAGCGAGAAAGTACGCTAATATATACTCAGGCTGAGAAAAATAATTAAGTCGGGGGTCACGATCTTAAAGCTTAAAGAGTGCGTGCTAAGTATGGTGCGTTATTGTTCCAATGCGGTACGTGCTGAGTGCTGAGTGCAGTGAACTGAGATATGCATAAGGATGATGGGGATGCGATGTACGAATGATGGGGTCCAAAGTGTGCATGGAGGAAGTGCAAAAGTAAACATATCAATGTCAATATCAATACGAGACGAAAAGGAAAAAAAAAAAAAAGAACACCACGCAAAGCCAGATCGAGGATCAAAAGCTCCGCCGAGCCTCCCATCTCCTCACCTACTACCAACCCCCCCAGCATACATATACGTATCAAAATCACCCCGCCCAGATATCAATATCGCGAACCAACCAAACATCGACATCAAAAAGCGCACCATCCACGCTGGGTCGGCACCGAGTCCAAGCCCAGGGCGCAACTGCATCGCGAGAGCGATATCCAGTGGAGAACGCGGCGTGCGGCGGCGGGGTGCCTGTGGGGCTAGTGGCGGGTTATTATCACCATCACTCGTGACAGCAGGGGGGGGTTTGACGGTGGTGGTCAGTTCCGAGTCTGGGGAGGGGAAGGTTCCTGGTAGAGAAGTGGACAGTTTGATAGGAATCGGCAAGGAAGGCGTCGTCTTGTCCTCTTTGTCCAAATCACCGTCGTGGTCCTTCAGCGCAACCTCATCAGGCTCCACTCCCACCATCTTCTCGCTCTCCACGACAACATCGCTCAACACCTTCATCTTCGTCCTCATATCCGGGCTAGACCTCGAGCGCACACCTGCTATATTCGCAGATGGCGCAGACAGACCAAGGGCGGGCGCATCTGCAGCACGGAGGGACCACGCCGGGCGCGTAGACGCCGTCGTCGAAGCAGAAGTAGAAGTATCCGAAATTGGACTTGGCGTAGGTGCCGACGAAATGGGGCTGGACGCACCGGGAACCGCCATGAGCGCAAAGGGTGATGCCGGGGTCGACGTCGACGTTGGGGTCGTCAGCCCAGAGTAATCCTCCGACCTGACGTCCAATCGCCAGGGGGGTATGGGAGGCGAGGCGGGTGGGGTGGGTGTTTGTGCTGGTGTTTTGGTGGGAGGTGCGGAGGGCTTGTGAGGGGGAGACATAGACGAGGGTTGGTCTGGGAGAGGGAGGAGATCGGGGTCAGGGAAGTCTCCCTCCTCCTCTTGATGCATAGTTGTTGAAGGAATCAATAGGGGCTCTAGCGCAATAGTCTTGGTGATAGGCATTATGTCATAAACATCGTTAGAATCGTTGACGTTGGTCTTTTCTTCTTCGGGGCGAGGCATGTCGTCCTGAGCAGCGAGCCAGAGCTCCATCTCGACGGCCATCTCTTTTGCGGTATCGATCTTCGTGGCAGGCTGAACGTTCTCCTCCAAGACCGGCTCAGGCTTCTCCTCGAACACGAACTCTTGCTGGACTCGCACGTTCTTCTCGACATGTACAGGCGCCAGAACGTTCCCGCCCCGTACGTCATTCTCAGTCTCGACACCTTCGCTTACGTCGTTCCAGACGACGGTAGACTCTTCCGTAAACCACGCTTCTTCTTCGACAGGTATGGGTACAGGTTCATCCGGATCGAGACCACGGGAACGGCCTTCTTCCACATCCGCAACTTGGACTTCTCGCTCCCGCTCCCGCACCCCATCACTCCCACTCCCACTCCCATCAAACCGAATCAAATCCTCGCCCTCCCTCACACCCATACCTAATTCTTCCACCTTCTCCATCGCCGTTCCAAAACCCCATGCATCGTCCGCCACATCTGCATCTACATCCGCATCCCAGGACCACGACGCACGAGGGGACGGCGGGACGACCATCACCGCCGGGAAAGGTCCATCACCCACCTCAAGAGGCGAGGGAGACCGCGATATGTCAACGAGGTTCGTCCCGGAGATGGGAAGCGGGGAAGTGTGGAGCATGCCGAGGGGCGGAGAGTATTGCGGGGACGGGGAGGGCGAGTTGGAATAAATGGAAGTGGGGAAAAGAGACTCTTCTTCATCACTCGCGCCGTCATCCGTGAGTGAGAGGATGGGCTGCTCAGTTTCCCGATCATTGTGATCGTCTGCATCGTGCTCGGCCTCGTGTGGAATAGGCGCGAGGACAGCCTCCTCAAGGTGTACACTGCTCTGTACAGCCTCTTCATCATCAACAACACGTTTCTCATCCTCGTGTATGCGCCCAAGATCCACGAGCGGCTCCTGATCAAAGGTTTTCGCGGCACTACCGGCCATGCCAGACTCAGTCTGGGACATGTGCTCTCCAAGATCGACCAGTTTCACATCCTTAGCCTTCGGCTCCTCATTCCACCTGGCTGCAGAGAACGGCAGCGGGAAGACCGGAGCGCCCTCCACGTCTTTTGTTACGGCCCCAATAGGCGACGGCGACGGCGGCGTGATGGAGACTAGCTCAATCGCGTCGGTCGGGGATGGCGAAAGCGGGGAAGAAATGTCCCTGTCTTTGCTTTTGTTGGACCACGCTGCGGTCATGTCGAGGCGATTAAAGTAAAGTCCTGGAGGTGGGGGTGTCAAAGGGAAGCCAGCGGTGCTTGGTGTTGGGGGTTGAGGGTAAATGTTGAACGAAGGGATGAGATCGGGGGTAGGGAGAGGCGAAGAAGAGGCTTGAGCTTGGGATCGCTTGAACGCAGCCATCAGAGGGTCTTGTTCGCTGTCTTCATCAAAGTCGTATGCCCAGCCGGGAGATGTAGACTTTGGGTTGGACGTGGATGGACGTTCTGGGCTTGGAACGGGCATCGGGATGGGGATGAGAGGACCAACGACGGCATTTGGGGAGAAGCGATGTGTACCGACGTCTGAAGAGGTAGTAGCTTTGGAGAAGGAAGACTCTTGTGATGAAGCGGAGATCTCTGCAGAGGATGAGGAAGAATTTGAAGTAGAAAAGTCAATGAGAAGGGCTTGCGGAGAAGGAGTGGGTGGCGAAGAAGTGGAGAGAGGAGATGAAGAGGAAGGAACGGGTAAATGGCGGGTGGGAACATTGAGAGACTTGCTCCTTCTGTGCGGGTACGATCTAGACTTTGATTTGTGGTCGTTGAAGATGGAGAATTTGAACGGATTTCGTGGAGAGCGGATTGGGAACGTGGAGGGAGGCTGTGGGGTGAAAGTGCCAGGAAGCATTTC
Organism: Tricholoma sp. MG77; assembly: GCA_003314665.1. Lineage (NCBI taxonomy): Eukaryota > Fungi > Basidiomycota > Agaricomycetes > Agaricales > Tricholomataceae > Tricholoma > Tricholoma sp. MG77. Next base: position 14,721 of record QMFE01000609.1, read on the forward strand.
TAGACTTGAAGAACGAGATAGTAGACTCGAAGTGTCTTTATCCTTCCCAACATTCGAAGAACCAGCAAACACTCCAATATGAGTGCTTGGATTCGGGGATGAAACAGATCTCATGGACGTCGGCAGTAGCTCGACGCCGACAAGACCCAAGCGACCCTTCGCACCTTTGCCTTTCCCACGAAGCCAGCTGTAGTTGAGTGGACTCAGAAGACTGGGTTTGTGGCGTCTTATGAAACGAACAAGAAAGAAACCGGCAATAACCAAAACTACAGTGACAGCTGCGAGAACATATAAAGCAACAGAAGAAGATGAGTCTGGTTGAGAAGTGGCTGAAGGAATGGCAGCGCGAGGAGACAACGCATGCCTATTACGATTACTGTAATGTAATTGTAATGTAAGTATAATTTAGTGATATATACTAGATAAATGATAGAAATACACTTACAGTTCTGAAAGGTACATGGGGGTTCAACGGAAGAAAGACGATCGACCACGTTGAGCTCGTCGTCAACAAACCCAACAGTGCCAACACGAGGAAACCACGCTATTTTCTCTTTCGTTTCATCTTATCTTATCTTCAATTCATCCCATTATATCGAAAACTTACATGATCCTGGCGACGTGTGTCGCAATCTTTTCTTTGGCTTGAGAGCGAACAGACAGAAATTACACTTTCGGGGATGCCACACCTAAGAACTGAATTACCATGTCTCCACAGCGCTAGTGTATTTGACTCCGAGGATCCAAAGTCTCTGTTAGATCACAGATTTGTTGTACGATTTGGTTACCTTCATTTGGTAGGACCGTATCATGAAACAACCCACCAATACACTCTTCCCTCTCCGCGTCCTCCCTGCCAGAAACTTGACCACCACATTGGAATCCCGTGCCTGACCGTGCCAACGAACCGACTGCTCCTGATCTTGCAAAGATTCTGTTCGTGGGCCAGCAAAACAGTAACTAAGCGCGCTATGATCATGTACTTTGAGCACTGCGATGCGTCGAGGAAGAATCATGGGTGTTGGTCCCGACTTCAAGTTCCCTAGTCGAAACGCGGTCAGTTTCTCGAACGAGAGGGGAAGTGGTGGTGGATGTCTATCCTCTCTGAAACTACAGGGGCAAGGACTTGTGGGAGGCCCGGTGTTGGGCTGGCAATTACCGAGTGGTGGCTTTGTGGACGATGAAGGGTGGAGGAGAGGGCTACTCTAGCTCATTTGGCCAAGTTGAGTGACTGTCACCACTGTAACTCGTGGAAGGGCTCGGACTCGGACTCGTCGATGCCTGTTCCGCAAGGAGATATCATCTCATCAGAGAACTGTCATGTACGTCAACGTTGCGTCAACGTCAAATTGGCTGCTCAATTCTCGATTCACCAGCAGGCATCAAGTTATCTCAGATTCCACTCCTTTCAGAAAACGTAACTGACTGTGGAATTTGTATGTATATATAGCACTACTAGAGTCTAGCGGCCAGGTCTCTCCATTGTTCAAAAAATTCCGTTGCGCACGCTGACTGATAAGCAACTTCAGGAATCAAAAAGTACCAACTTGAACTGGCTTACTCTCCGCTTCCTTCTTCCCACTCCTGGAATGCCAGGTACAAGCGAGATCTCTTCCATCGTCGATGGCATCTTCATCGGTGAGTTCAGTAGTCAATATATAATACGCTGATCGTAATATTCATGAGCACCCCCGGGCCAGGCTTTGTAATTTCCACCTCGTAAGTTCCACATTCTTGAATGAATTATATGCTCACGGGTAACAGTTTGCTTGGGATCACAATCGTCCAAGGCTGGACTTACCTACACAACAACCATGACAAGTGGCCAATACGCACTCTTGTAACCTGTTTCATCGACCAGGCTCGATCCCTACACGCTAACTAATCTTCGGAATTTCCCTTACTAGGTGGTCGTGATCCTGTGAGCAAAGCTTCCCGCGGTGCTCTTCCAGAAACATTTAACATCGCCGTGTCCTGGCAGCATACTCGATCTCGCAGAAACGTGCTGTAGCACCCAAACGCTCCACTATTGCCTAGTAAATCGGTGCTCACCGGATGTGTATGAAGATTAGAACTCACATACGCACCGTAGATAACGCATTACGGGGATGTTCCGATACTCCATAAGATTCCGAAGTGTGTCCACAAATAGCTTTGAACTACAACCCCCTGGTTAATAACTACGGCCATCAACTTTGCTGTTACAGGGACAATGATCATGTTCTTGTGAGTGAACATCCTAAGAGTCCGTAATCCGAAATTTTTTCTGACAGTCCACGTCTTATTTGCCAGCTGGCTCTTCCATGATTTTCCTCAAATAATCGAAAGGAATTTATGCGATTTTGGTTAGTCGCAAAAAATTGGTGGTTGCCCGAAATTATTGTGAGTTTCTTTACGAATTGAAGTATGGATGGCTTGCTGAAAACTGTTCCGAATTTGAAGGTTTCCTGCAGCATAGCCACGCTCGGTTTGTGCCTCGTCCATGATTTACTTGTTCCTCAATCCTAATTTTTTTCTATCAGGTCTCTCCATATGTACGCCATTTCAGTCGGGAAAATAAATTACGTGTCCCTTCAATCCGATCTAGCAATTCTAATTTTGGCGACCCCGGAGCCCGTCCCCGTCACCAACCTGGCCAAGGGAGAGATAAAGGTTTATTTTATTTCATTTAATTTCGGCTGTACCTCAGTACTCACATCCTCTGGAGATTCTAATAACAGTGTCTCATTCCATGAGTATATTTTTATAACAATCGGTCTATGTATGGTGTTCTTGCCTGAGAAGTCGGCGTTCAAAAGGTGCTGTGGCCTCCGATAGTCCGGCATGTCATCTATTTACATGTCCTCTTGCAAAGAACTAGGATGGTTCTTCACCAGCTCCTCACGTATTCTATTACACAGGATATTCTCGTTGTACTGGTTCAAATCGGTCATGTTGCTATGTATCTCGCCGCCCCGTCAAATTTTATGTTCTGGTGAGCCTTGTCATTTGAATTTCTAATTCACAGCATGGGACGTACTCACATTTCCCACTTAACATCCCACAGGGTTTGTTTGCATCTTACACTGAGCAAACTATATGTCATTACAACGTGTATGTATTCCGCCGTTCACGTCATACGTATATCCGCTGATATTTGATGTTGCGAGGCCCGGGATTCAGTGGTCATGTAAGTACACAATTTAATTTGTCGCAAGAACCAGCACCCCCAACTAGTGTTTTAAGGTCCAGTTTGGTCTGGTTTTTTGCCCCAAAAAGGGGCAACCATGGACCACAACTGGTCCAAATGGTCACCCAATTTGGCAGGACCACAACCGAACCAACTAGGACCAGTCCTAGTCAGTTTGGTTGCCCTCGAAAAACTGGTTGCCACTGGTTTTTCCAGCACTTTTCAATATGTAATTAAAATTATATATTAAATACAACTATTTACATTGCACCCTGCAAGCAGGCACTCACAGTGGTGAGGGGTTACTCAGAGAAAAAGAAAGAAAGACAAAAAAGACAAAAAGAAAAAGAAAAACAACCCCACACTTGTGTTGGCAGGAGGGTAGGGACATACTGTTGTTGTTCCCCCCATTTGTCATTGTTGCCCCCTGTTCATTGTCATTGTCCCATGTTCATTGTTGTAGTTGTTGTTGTCCCATGTTTGTCATTATTGGCCTGCATTCATTGTTGTTGTCCCCCCCATCCGTCGTCGCTGTGTTGTTGTCCCCGCCGTTCTTCATCATTGTTCCCATCATGCCTGCTGTCCATCTATTCATGTTTGCATTGTTGTTTGACACCCCTGTTTCATTGTCATCAGCACCACCTACAAACAGTGGCTCGTAGGCAGGGTGGTGGTTCTGTGACATGGTGTTGGTGGTGGTGCTGGTGGTGGTGCCATTGTTGTTGGTGCTGCCAGTCATCATCAGCTGCCATTGTTGTGGTGATCCCGTGTCATCATTGTCATCAGCCAGAAACAAGACCCATTGCCACCCTGCAAGCAGAGGCTCGCAGTTGCTTGCAGTGGCAGCATAGGGGTACATGGAAGGCAGGTTGGTAAGGGTAAGATCCTAAAAAAGAAATCAAATTAGTTAGTAAAAGAAAAGAAATCAACAAAGATACAAAACATACCTGTGGGCCCAAACAATGGACTAGCATCGTTTGGGCCCTTGTGTGTCCTTTCCACTGTGGTGCGGGGTTTTTGAGGTTGGTGCTGTGGGTGTTGTGGGTGGGTGGACAGAGAGTGGTGGTGGAAGTGGCATCATGGGAATTGGCAGTCATGGGAATTGTTTGGCAAGTCTTTTTTTTTTTTTGGGGTGCAAGCACAACCAAATGGTCTGTGTGCAGCCATGGGGTATATAAGCCTCATTTCTTTGAATGCTTTTTCCCCTGGGCTTGTCCCATTGTCCATTCTTCTACATAGTATCTAGAGTAAGCAGTAAATAATATTAATATAGTACTTTTTTCTTGTAAAGTAGGTACTTTTATATGAGTATATAGTACTGTGAGAAGACCAGTTGCAACCAATTGCAACTGGTCTTTGAACGGTTTTCAAAGATTTTCAAAACGAGGCAACCAACAACCGAACTGACACCAAATGTGGGCAACTGCAACCAAAAAAAAGACTGGACCTTGAAACACTACCCCCAACTGTGTGATGACCATGACAACAAGGATGGCCACCACCATCACCACTAGGGTATAACACAGGTACAGTGAAAACTGTGGTATTCAGGTCATGGGGTCTGTGGGTATGGGTATGGTGTTAGAAATTGCTGACCCGCTTATTACTGTGACCCATTACCATGGTGTCACGGTGTTGCATGGGTGACACATGATGTTTGTTTAGCCATTTCAACATTGACAACAATAATGAAAGAGCTCCTCAAAACAAAATAGATAAGTGTTTTTTGCTTCTTTTTCAATTACTCACACTGGAGGCATCGGCCAGCTCATGTCAAAACAACATGAGTTCAGTTCATGTCTTCCGCATGTCTCCCGAAGTTCATCTGTATGTCATTGTGATTAGTAATTGATCTCACGGAAATAGGGAATACACTGGAACACGGTGTCACAGGTTTTCACGGGTATTACCAAACTAGCCAGTAACTTATCAATTTATCAATTTCAATCTTCATTAGTTGTGCAATGGCCACTGTGGCCAATAACCACGAAAAACACAATGTGTTGAGACCGTGGGAATGCGACTGACAAGCATGATCAAACTCGATCAACCCCCCTTCCACAGTGGCACCACACTTAGTATGGACCCTTTAAAAAGGTAATTTCTGTCTCCTCTTTTCACTACTAATAATCTGTTTTTCTTCTTTTATAGATCATACCTTGTATTCTCACTACAACAACCTCCCTCAATGAATTTCCTGGTAAGTTGTTTCTTTTTCTTCAAATACTCTAAGAAAATGGTTTTTTTCTAGGTTTCAGTGTTTCCAGCTCGACAACAGCCACCCAATGCCAGGTATGCCCCCTATCCCCATCTCCACCCACCCCAACTCACACCCCACCACCAGATGAAGCACGACCCAGCACCGTAGGCACTACCTGACAATGATGGAGACAGCAGACAAAACCAATGACAACGACAATGAGGACAACAAGTGGAGGATGGCAACGAGGACAACAATCAAGGCAAAGAGGACGGGGACAGAAACGAGGACCAACCCAATGCCCCAGTGATGTGATGCAGCGAAAACAACAGGAAGACAACAACAATGACGACAAGGAGGACCACCGAACAAGCGAATGGCAGGAAGATGGACATGAGGACAAGATGGGGGTACGAAGACGAGGCCCCAGGTACGTGTTTTTTATGCTCCTTTATTGTTTTTTTCTCATTAAACTAACTTCTATTTTCATTATCTATGGGGCTTATCTCACAACGACACCACAATCCCAACCAATGCACCCGCACCTCCTAGGGTGTAGCACGGGTCACACCGTGGGTAAAATTTAACACACCGCACCCGTACCTGTCAACACCGCACCCGTTCTAACACCGTACCTGTGGTGACAGGTTTAACTCACGGTCTGTCATGACACACCGCAGGTGTGACACCATATATATACACCGTGGTCTTGACTATATTTTGGCCTCGTATTTAGACATTCTACATGGTTGAACATCCTGTATTTGTATTATATAACCCATTTATTAACTTAACTACACCTTGTATACAATACTTAAGCCAAACCTCAGCTACAGGCAATAAATCTCTTTATGGAGGGACTTGGGAGGGACTTTATTTAATTATTTTTGAAAAAGACACCTCCGCCACTCGAGAAGAGCAACAGAGGGATTTATTTATTCCATAATTCTATATACAATACTAAAATTAAAAAAAGACAAAATGCCGTCTTGTTGCGAATGAGACGGGGGGCGAGGGGTAGGTTACCTTCTTCACGGAAACTGCCTCGCGTTCTCCCTGTTTGCACCCCGCGAGCAGTTGCTCACGGCAGTGGTTCGGGGCGCTGCTGTGGTGGTTGTGGTTGTGGTGGTCGTCGCTGTTCCCTGGCCAATTAGTTGCTCCCTGTTTGCACCCCGCGAGCAATTGTTCATGGCGGTGGTTCAGGGAGCTGCAGTGGTGGTGGTTGGGCGGCCCTCAGTCCGTTGTCATGCCACATCCCCTGTCCCTGTCCCCGTTGTCGTTGTCATCTTTTCCTGTCCCTGTACCCGTCCCCTCGTCGTCGACTCCTGTACCCTGTCCTGCCGTCGTTGCACCCATTCTCCGTCCCCAGCTGTCGTCATCATTCCACCTGCCATCCACCCACGAGCAGTTGCTTGCGAGGCTGGGAGCGGGTGGGGTTTCGTCCGTCGCTTACGGCCATCGGCTGTTGTGTTGTTGGAACATGAGTAAAGCCTATAATAGCTGACCTAAGTTAGTCAACAGAAAAAAATAAGAAACGAACATAAAAAAACTTGCCTGGGGCCCAAACAATGAGAGACGTAGTTTGGGCCCGTTTCGTGTGTGATGCGGCCGACCCCTCCCCCTCCCGTTGCCTTCGTTCCCCCTGCAGTTCGTTCCCCCCGTTCCCCCCACCTCCCACCGTCCTCTGCATGTCCATGTCGTTGTTGTCGTTGTCGACCATCTCGTCCCCTGGCGTCCGTTAGCACCCCTCCTCCACCCCACGAGCAGTTGCTCGCGGCGGTAGTGGTGGGTGCTGGTTCATGGTGATGTCATGGTGGCCAGCCCCTCCCTTGGCCGCTGTGATGGTGGTGGTGGTAGGGGCCGTTGTCGCCATGCCTGCTCCTTCTCGTCATCCCCATCCCCGTCGCTCCCTGTTTCCACCCTGTGAGCAGTTGCTCGCGGCGGCGGTTGGGGGTGGTGGCCGTCGTCGTCATGCCTGCTCCTTCTCGTTATCCCCATCCCCGTTGCTCCCCGTTTCCACCCCCGAGCAGTTGCTCGCGGCAGCAGTTGGGGGTGCTGTGGTGGTGATGGTGTGTGATGGTGGTGGTGGTGGTGGTGATGGTGGTGATGGTGGCCGTGGCCGTCGTCCTCGTCGTCGCTGTCATTGTAAGTTAAAACCTGTAAACAATGAAAATGAAGTTAGTTGAATAAATAAAAACAAGATATGAACAAAGAAAAACTTACCTGGGGCCCAAACGACGATCAAAGTCGTTTGGGCCTGTTTCATTCGCTTCCTGTCGCCGATGTGGGCAGTAGTTTAGAACCTAAAAACTCAGTTAGTGATGTCCCACAACGGCCAGATCGAGAACACGTCAATACCCGTGACACCGCTAAAACGGGTACGGTATGTCACAGGTCCGGCATTTCGGCAACCGTACCCGTACCCGTCAAACCTGTGGGCCGGTTACCGCAGGTTTGCCCGTACACGTGCTACACCCTAGCACCTCCACCCACTGACTGAGGACTGCCCACACTGCTGCTCGTACGGGTTGGTGCATACTAGGAAATGACCAAGGACCGACCACAAACAACAACAGGGAGTCATGGACACCAGCACCAACCATGGCGATGGATGACACACCACCCGCCCCCAGCCTTGCAAGCAACTGCTCGTGGGGTGGATGGCAGGTGGAATGATGATGACAACCAGGGACAGAGGGCGGGGATGATGACGATGACGATGGCAGGACAGGATGGGGTACAGGGGCCGACGATGACAGGACCAGTACAGGGAAAGGAGACGACAACGACAGTAACAATGACGGAGACAGGGACAAGGAATGGGGTACGACAACGACAGCGAACAGAGGGCCATGGCGAACCGGGGAACGACGACCAAGCACAAGTCACCTAGCACCCCCCCATGACAACGGACGACACACTCCCCACCCCATCCTCACGAGCAACTGCTCGTGGGGTGGATGGCGGGCGGAATGATGACAGATGTATGGAAGGTGCCAGAGACAATGGAGACGGACAACAACAACAACGAGGGGAAACGAGAGACAGCGGGGAAGGGGAATGATGACAAACAATGAGGCACAAATAGGGAGGGGAACTATGACCGCCACGACCACTGGAATCCCTGAGGCTCATGTTTCATGCAGGTTCATTTTATTGTTGTCTGTACCTTATATAACAGGGTGTGGGGGGGGTATTTGATTTAGCGCTCAGTAACTACACAATACAAATACATCATTTAACAATGTAGAATGTGAAATATAAGGCAACCATTGAGTTAAGACCATGGTGAATATACATGGTGTTGCAGTGACCTGTGATGAACCCCATGCAGAAATGCCAGAACTTGTTTATCACCACAACACCATCAGATTCTCTCCATGCCTCACAAAGTTGTCTGCACTTGTAGTGTCTGTTTTCGCTTGACCTATTTGGACTCCCATGGCCAAAATGTCCCTGGCCACCTTGTCAGTTCACAGATACGAAGAAAGCATGAAACT
>QMFE01000635.1:382-21381 GCA_003314665.1 Tricholoma sp. MG77
GTACGGGTAGAGCTCTGGGTACCTGCGGGAGTACCCGTGCTATTCCCTATCCCCTACACCCCCTAGAACCCCCTTGCCAATTTACAAGTCGTTCCAGCTAGCGCTTTGCTCTCTACACGCTGCTATGCTCGTGTGAGCACTCCTGCATTATCTCCGTGGTCAAAGTCCATCTGTCCACGATCTCCGCGCTCCTGCGCACCACCACGCAGTCAAGCGTCATCATGCGCACCCCATGCACGTGTCGCGCGCCGCGCTTCCGCATGTCTCCTGAGCTCCTCGCACCTCGTGCATCCGTTTTCGTGCAATAACCTCGTTTCACATCGCAACCCATATCTATTCTTGTGTGAGCTATTTCCGCGCGTGCACCATGCGACTCTAGCATCATCTGATCCGCTCCGCTGCGCTCTCGCCTCGCGCATAGCACTTATCCTGGGTCATGCCGTGTGCAACCGAATTTGCAATCCTTATTTTAAGTCTGTATTCTTAGTTCATTTCATTCATTCATTTGAAATTCATTTACTACTATTTCAATTATGTTATGCCGTACCCGCCTTACATAATTGCGGAGCGCCGCACTTCCTTGCACTCTCATGCTCGTTAAATAGCTGTAGCTCCCACTCTTATTCTTTAGCATTATTATCAACTTTGACTTCGATTTGCTACTTCCTCGTATCACTTGTACTTTTTGTACTTGTCCGTTACCTGCGCTGTCCGCCCACGTTCCCACGCGTAACCGCTGCAATACATCCGTTGTTGAACTCTCTTACTCTTAGTCATCCTCTCTTCTTAATTCTGAAATATGGGCCCGTCGCTAGGTCAGGGCGCAACCGGCCTGCTCTGCATGGTTGAAGCCAATAGCCCATATGTCCGCCAATTATTTGAAGCTGTGTATGTTCCCCTCTCGGACGAGTAGGCTTACATTCACTACAGCATCGTCTGCGAGCACCTCCGCATCCGCCTCGCGCTTCGCTCTCCGTGCATCGGCGCTCTGCGCTCGATCTCGCGCGCAACTCCGTTCATGTCCTCGCACTACTGCTACACCTTCCGCAACCGTTCGTGCTTGTTACCCGCACGCATGCGCACGCTCCTGCGCTCGCACGGCAAGCGTTACATTCGTTGCAATCCGTTTTCAGCTCACATCATCTCGCGTGTCTGTCCATCGTCCGTTCCATCCCTCTCCAGCACGTTTCCGGTTCGTAACAGCCAGCCAGAAGCTGAGTCATTTTTTTGACTCAAGCTGGCTCGATACTATTGATTGTTGGAATATTGCTCTGCAATCATTTTCGCGGTTCTTATTCGCTAATGTATCCGCCAAGCCCCCAAATGCTCCTGTCCACCAGTAACGACGGACAGCTTTATCGAAAGCATTCAAGTGGTCAACCGTGGCGTGCAAATTAAGCTGCAGCCCCCTGACAGACGAGAGCTTCTCCAGCAACTTATGCAAGCGTGAGAAGTTGACTAGGTATTCAGAAAAGTCTGACGAAGCGGGCTGCCAGAAATTACAGGTCAAAGATTCGACGGATGGCAAGAATAATGAGACGCGCATGGCGGAAAGGGCGTCAACTTGGCCGACCGTCGAACCTCCAAGCTGCAGAGTCGCTTTGACCGGGTCAACAACACCTTGTTTACGGAGAAACTGAGGAAGTGCAAGATAGTGTAGGCGTCGGCAGAGTAATGATAGGGAATAAAGCTCTTCCGACAAGTCTTCGAAGATCACGAGAAGCACGCTATCCGAGAGCAATAGGAGATGACTCGTGGTGGCGGTAATATTCCTATGCATTAACTAGTAAAAGGATGTGAGTGATATAGTCCATATTGAGGATAATCCATCAACGCACTTGCAAAACCTAGCTACAAGTCGATAGTTAAGTAGATGGCGGGGCATGATACAGAAAGACAAATATCCGCAGGCTTAGAAGAGAGGGTTATTTATTGCCAACTGGTGATATATTACACCGATGCCCGGAAATAAGCGAGGGTTGCATGCTTGTTACAGACCTTTCGGAAATTCATGTCCCACGTGTTTTTCAGTGATTGAAAAATATGAAAAATAGAAATAAATCAAAAAATTAAAAAAATGCCTTCCAACACATTTCCCTGTCCATACCAGGCATAATAGCTACTTTTCGACTTGGAAATACCTCTCTGTCAATCCCAAACCTTTGTTTCATGCTCGTTGGGCCTTTTCCTGCAATCTTGGAGTGAATATCGCGAAACCGAACCCTTCCTACTCTGGACAAGAAAACCTCTGAATACTTGCGATAAGACTGTATCCAATGATAGTGCATTCAAATATTTGTGAAGAGATGTTGGGTAGTAGGAACAGGCTGGTGGGAATAGCGCGCTGGAAATATTTTTAGGTGCACGATTCAAGTTGGGCGGTGGGGGTGTTGCGATGAGACAAAGTGCGTATCCACCGTTCAAGCTCTCGATATTCTTCCTGTCATTATCTCTTGCTAGGGATCACGCAGAACACTGTTACAATATGGCACTCCCCACGCCCGATAAATGCACAAGTCGTCACATCAAGCCTTGCCCTCGTGGTCCCCAAGACGTGGCCTCCACCTTCCTAAGGACCCAACATTCCTTTGTTAGTATCATGCTGGAATCCACCGCAGTCCGCCATCCGTAGTCGAACATGTACTGGCAACTTGAAGTCTACTCGGACCACTCCGAGAAGTTGCTCCAAGTCAACACGTCTCGACTCATGAGAGCCAATCACTTACCGACATGCCAGTGAGGATCTATATGCACATGGGCTGATATCTAGGCCAGTAGTGGCTGAGCAGAGGAACTGTCCCGGGGGAATACATCGGATGCTCTGCTGATGAACTTGTAGCTCATTTTCCCGTTTTACACTCTTTATTTTATAATACCTGTATAATACTCACTCCCAGCCTTCTCACAATGGTCCTTTGTAACGATATTATGCAAGTAGAACCTCGTTCTCGTGTCTACACCAATTTTTAGCATTTTTTGATTTATTTTATTTTTTGGAATTTTCAATCATGAAAAAACACGTGGGACATGAATTTCCGAAAGGTCTGTACAACACAAGGCCATCAATTCGCCAGATCATCCGAGACATGACTTCGCAGCGGCGAACTCGAGGTGACAGATGCCTTTCATTCTTGTGGTGTGGCGGCAATACGTCACATTTCTCCAGACAGCAAACGACCAAGCCCCAGCTAAGAGTAAAAAATAATGGGCTGCATCATAACAGTCAGTCAACAAGCTGGGAAAGACCTGAAGCTTGAACTTTCTTCAATCCATGAAACTTGACTCGGTGGATAGTGAATGAGCTCGGATTTTACCGGCACTTTACGTCAAAAGTTGACGAGTCACTGTAATTCTCTTCAAGCTTCAAGTACTCCAAAGCATTACAACACTTTTATCTCCCGACACCTGTATACGCTGGCGGCTGTCTTAGTGGATCTTGAATAGGACCCTCTTCCGAGTCTCCTTCAGCAGAATCAGCACTAAGCAGCCCTAGAAGTTTTTCAACTTCATCCAGATCACAAGATTAACTTCGCTTTTTCTTTGCTTCTTAGAGATCTCACAAGCTGCCGAATGGACGTTCTATCCAGTCTATGTACGTGAGTCATTGCCTTACTCTTTCGGGGTCCAACTTGAGTTCTATCACTTGTAGAGTCGGCCGAAGCCTCGTTCTCTGACCATGTATGCCAGTGGTAGGAGCAGAGTCACGGCAGCAGAACCTGGCGTTCGCGAATATGGTTCAAGTTGTTACGAAAGAAAGCACGCTATTAGTCGCGAAGCATCCAAGGCCATAGGGACCGGGGTGACGAATATTATTATGTTCTAACTCCTGCTGGCAGTGGATAATATGAAAATATAACGTGGAGATCTCACGCATTCCGCCGACTCTAAGCTTCTGAATGAGGAGTATATGCTGTGTCTAAATTGCAATATTTAGCTTGTGACAAGCGTGATTCTCCGAGTCGTTCCCTACTTTAAAATAATCTGTCCGTCGGTTTCTCAGCAAGCAAAATTATGGCTTCGTTACTTTTGTAAAAACTAGTCGATGTCGTTGGCGGTAAGGTATACACAGAGAATCAAGAGTACAGTAATGCTGGAAGAGTGGCTTGATTGCATGAATGGCATGAACGATGGAATAATACATAAAAGGCGTGGCGTTAACGTCGACCTATCCCTGAACCAGACCTAGCCACGATATAAGTACATAACGCATTTTAAGGAAAGGACTTACCGGTCCGATTTTTGGAATGGTCGGTTTCGCCACCCGATTCGCCAAGTCGCCGTCCGAGTCCGATCCCTGAGCCAACACTCCGAACGACATTCCCCGCCGCAGAGATCATGCAGCATGTCAATGAAAAGGGCATCGTAAGGAACGTAACCACAATATGTCCAACTTCCTGCAGAACTCCGTGCCTCGCTGCCCCTTTGGAGTGAAGGAACTTGTCAGCTTTCTTATACCACACGGCCTTCACTTTGGGGTCGGCATGACTATCGCCGACCTGCCGCATAGCCAAAGCCACCTTCGGAGCCTCTTCCTCCATGGCCTTGTCATCTCCACTTCTCTGCACAGTCTCGTAGACTGCCATCTGCTGCTGAAGACCATTCAACGACTGTGTCCAAGCCTCCTCGTATGCGGGAGGGTCGATTGTGTCGGTCTTTGTTATCATGAGGATGTGGTGGACAGTGAAGTGATGAGGTTTTCTGAAAGCGATAGGTACTAACTTCGAGCAGTCAAGGTGGAATATAAAGGAAAGGCGTCATCCGTTCAAGGCTGTTGCTATTAAAGACACGCGCACGCACTGGCGGGCTGCTGGCGGCTGTGTAACCTTGCATACAACACACGAATGATTGTTATCAAAATTCCGCAGTAAAGAACCATGCATAACCTGGCCTGATGATAATTTCTAGCGTCGCTTGCAGACAATTGACAGGCTTTGACAGGCCGCAGTGAAAGCACTAAAGTTTACTGCCAGTGGCATATCATGATGTGGCAGTTCACGTCAAGATTCACGTCAAAGTTGAGGTCGGATCAGGATTCCGTGCCAGTCAACGTGAGTCAGGCTCAGGCTTCCGACCAAGCTTTTTTCTAGTGATTCGCTATCCAATCTAACAGCATTTCAAATCTTGGCAGCCTGAGCCCTGTTCGCTGTTGCAACGCAGACGAGGAGCCACGCGGCGGCCCGGGAGAGACCAGAAGATATTGCATCGTATACGTTCGACTCGAATCAACTTCAAAGCTTTGCCTTAACCGACCTCAGTGAACGTCTGGATCAGCTCACTGCTCATATCTGTTTCAAAACCAAATCACTGTTATTGGAGCTCCCGGTCTCGTCCATCCAAGGGAAGTTTACAAATACAATTTGAAGTTGTCGCATACCTTTACGTTTCTACCCAGGGATATATCGAACTTTAGATCACCTTTCCCATCGCAACGAGTGTCGTCAAACTAATCAGCCATTCATTATCATGGGCTATGTTGTCCACAAGTTCCGGCATTCCGAATGGCGTGATCTGCATGAAATTCGAGTCCTGTACATACACATTGACCAAGGCCACCCCGACACCTCCATCGGCATGAATAGCTCTCGAACGCTCTGTTAATCTGGTCAATAGCTCAGTTATCTCGGGGTTTTTCTCTTTGTGTAGTTTGCTGGTTTCCGCGATGCTTTCAACAAAGCCGTCTACGACTTGGAAACTATTGGGAATAGGGATAGACAATGCTTGAGATGCGGTGGAGAAGGTGGGCTTGATGACGACATAGAGAAGGTGTGTTTGACACTGCTCAGGTGTGCGCTGGAGGTGAAGGGCGTTGATGACTGCGATCTGGAGTATTGGTTTGTATACCTAAGAGCTAGGGTTAGATTGGAAGAAGGGGTGTATGGGGTATGTATTCTCACTTGAACCCATTTCTTCAGTCGAGTAGAGGTCTCGTGGAGGGTCAACGCTTCCTGATTCGGATGCTTCTTGAGCCTTGCAGCATCGGCTTCTTTCATCTTCTCGCGATTGATGGAATTGGCATTACATATTGGCTTGTGGTCAGGCCAGTCTGCCTTCTGACATTCGGTGCTCTGGACAACGTCAGATAAATGGAAGGGTTGCCGAGAGTGAGATAGGGGCGTAGAAAAGGCATACACAGTAATGAGAACGACGACAACGAGAACACGACTTTAGATCATCATCTGTTTTATGGCATTTCTGACATTGCCTAAATATCTTTCCTAGTCGTCCAACTGGGGCGGAAGGCATATAACCTCAAGTAGCGAGCAACGTCTTGGAGGCTTCACGATAGAGACGTACTCGGATCTTATTTGCTCTCATTTGCAATTGGTGGCGCATTACAACGTACTACCAAAGTTTCAAGAGACTCGAGAGAAATGTGTATGTAAAGGAAAGCCGATGTAAATCATCAGTGCCATCCTCAGCACGGCTCACCTGGGGAGGAGTCGCGCGGTCGTGCAAATCTGATCGAACGAATCGGTGCAAACCAGACTCGTATCAGATTCACACTGTAACAAGAAAAGATGAAATCCGATAAACGCTGTAGGTTAAGGGGATGTAACTCAACTCACGCAGATAAGTAGGTGTAATGACTATATGTTATCCAACGTAACGCAGGCGGGTTTTGAGCTTTTATCCTGTGAAACCTTGTCAGAAATAGATCATTGATATGGACAGAGATTGGAATGGAAAAAAGACTGCGACGTACCGGAAATTCCATCCAGTCACTGATTGCATGCCTCAGTTGAGTCCTCGAGAATAGGTTTTCACTGGGATGGAAACTAGTGTGTGATATGAACAGCCTGAGCATGGCTGAGCTCGTCGTGCATGTAACGGGACGTCGTCAGATGTGGGCTGATATTTGGTACTTTTGTAGTACGAGTGCAATATAGAGCGGGTATCTCAGACAGGGAAATCACCGCAACAGGCAGGCCCAACGCACTATATATAATTTGGTTATCAAAGAAAGTGGAGATGGAAAGGAAAACATACGAATACATAACACACTGACTGGGTCAGATTTTTTCCTGAAGGCGAGTGTCGCCGCCGAGCCGAAAGTTGGCTGTGGCTGAAAGAAAACATAGTTTTGAGTAGGCTCAGGTTCAACAAAACACTTCGAACACAAGTAAGTAAGTAACCTAGACGAAAATGTTGCGAAAATGACGTGAGAAAATCTACATGGCGATGAACACATCAATAAATTTGATCATGAATCATCTTGTGGACATGTGCCTTGAAGCTTGAAGCTTGAGGATCTAGGGTCGCCTAAGGGGCGCGAGTTTGTCAATGCAGGGTCCGCATATGCGGATATCGGCAGCGAGAAGCTTAGATGAAACGTAGGAAACAGCGTAAATAAAACTTCGTTTCGTGACTGTTTCGCATGTTTTTTCTTAAATAAAGACACGACGCCTGCGGTATGATATATGTTTGCCAGTGAACGGAGTAGACGTAGAGGCTGATCTCGACCAATTTGTATGGCACCGCCGTGACGGCATTATTGCTGTCGAAAGAAACGCCACAATCCGGAACCACAGAAACAAAAAGGTCGGCGGCCGAACGTCCGGCAGGATCCATTTGGGTCTTGGCTCCTTATAAGCCTTGGTATGCAGAAAATTATGGCATCAAGAATTTGAACCGTCAACGCGTCAACACGTAATTTCCTGCAAAGTACTAGTAGTTGCTGCGCCATGAGCCTAGTCTAAGTCTTCTGTGCTAGTCTTCTGTCAAGATGACATGGAGAAATCGGTTGGTTGCATTAGAGCATATTGAGCTCATAGCTCAGCGCCGTGTGGGCAAGCTGAAGGCGCCGAAGAATGTTCGACATTTGTTATTTGGCAAAGGCATGTTTGCATCAGAAGTCGGCGTCAAATTTAGATCACTGTGACTCGGAAGGGAAAGTTCGACCCACTGGACCGTGATATTCTCTGGATATTCTCTCCAACGTTCCTCACCCTCCTAGATGCGCGGAGCTCTTCCAGGATGGTAATGCCTTACTGATAATCCTTCCCACCGTTCTTGGCACCGCATATCAGGATATTTTCATAAGCTGATGGAACATCGGACTGCCAATGCAGATTTTCTCCGTTCAACCTAAATTGTAGGCTTCTCGAAATGCTATGCAGGCTCCTATCCCTTTTTCTCTGTATTCTTAGTACCTCTGGCCTCAGGTCCTCCCGACAAAAACCGACTTTGCCATCATGGAGCATTTCCGTGTCCGTTGACCGTCCGTGAAGATCGCGCAAACGAGACTATTGTAATACCTTACTCGGAAGCTATTCAATATCAGGCTTCAATCTGCTTCAATCCAAGGCTTCGTACTTGGAGTCTGATACTAGTCTGATGGTCATAAGTTAGCAACCGGACTGATCGGAGTCGACTTCATGGGGGTCTCTCGACTACTTTACAACTTCTTGACGATGCTACCTAGTGCAGCCCTGAGTGTCAAAGCGTGGGGGTGTTGATCACCAATGACGTCCTAGACATACACTGGCCACTCCTCGAGATGGTATTATCATTGCTGCAGCTGACCTGTGATTCTTCGTCAACGCGGCTTGTACAAGAACCTGGACATGTTACATCTACTGTATGTGATTAGAATTGCGGTCATAACGAGGGAGAGGAATGGGACTGTTAACGGCTTCGAATCTACGCGATGCTTGATTCATGATCATATGGTGGAGACTATAGTTCCATCAAGATATGTTGTGGGTATATATCATATGACGGTTCTGTTCATACCAAAAATATGATATCAGGATAAGTTTGTTTCAACCCCTTCAAACTTGATATTTTCATACCCTCAACTGAAAAACATTTTCCAATCGAGTTTTTGGCGCTTTTTCCGGTTACACCTACTGATTTGGCAAAGGGGTACAGGGCTGAGAGCCTCGTGGCAAACCCTCGTGGAAAAAGACAGTTGAACCCAAATTGGAAAGCAATCGATCACAGAAAAACTATCGTGTGAATTCAGGGATGATCGGCTCTGTTCACGACATCAAACTGGTAAATTGGTTGTCCCTGGTTATCGTCATTTCCCTTTTGCCTGGTGGTTTCCGGCGTTCAGCTCAGGGAAGGCAGGCTCCTTGTCGTAAGTTCTTAACAACGTCTTCGCTGCTTCCACAATCCCTGAAAGTTCACCTCTCTTTCTCCACATCTTTCCCCTTGCTTCCTGCTCGTACCCGATGAAGCAAGAATAACACTGGTTCATTGTTGCAGCTGCATCGCCCAAGTAATCAATCGGAACAGGCTTGATCCTGTTGCTTTTCTTCGTAATGGCTACAAAAACACAACATCCAGCGCCTTTTTCTCGGTTTTCTCGTATTGGTTTTGGTTTATCGCCAAAATCCAATTCTACAGCTGCTCGATCACGAAAAAACAGGCAGGGAGGGGCAGAGGAGGAGTGGTACATCCCGTACAACGGTCCTTATGAGCCCCCACCCGAGGCTCCGCGGAAAGCAAGAGACAGTTGGGGGGATGTTGTGTTGGAACAGCCTCTAGACGACACAACCTCGCCGGCCGACCGTCGTAAACGACACGGCGCCCAATACAACACCCTAGAAGAGGACGCAACACGGAAAAATGGGAACCCTGTCAGAGATGATGATAAGAAGAAGGGTGCGAGGTCCAGGAGCCAGTCGATCGTATCAGGCAGAACAGTGTCGTCGGACAACAGATCTAGCACTATTCCACGGTCGACAAGTTCGTCCAAACATCGTCCCGCTACATCGTACATCAACCTGGATGCCTCAGGCGGGGTTGGCGAGTCCCCAATGCCCAGTAATCGTGCTTCGAAGGAAAGCAGCTCCACACAACGGTCAAGTCTCTTTGCGTTTGGCGGGCAGGCCCGGAAAGCTCCCCTGGAACATATATCCCGTAAACTGCCGCGACCTCCACGTTCCAGCTCTGGCTTGGGAATAGGGTATAGAACGGGACCCAATCCTGCCAAGCACCGCCGCAATTCCTCGACGGGGTCGATCGTAAGCCGGGACGTCCAACCTTTGCAACCCAGACTAGGAAGTACGGTACCACTAGAACCACACCGTTCCGACGACGAGGATTATTACCACTCTTATTATTCGACCCTCATCGGTGCGCCAGGACACGCTCAGTCCCAACGACCTTCCCAACCTTCACTCGCTTTTCCGAAACCCCGCTCCTCACACCCATATGCCCGAGTGTCCGTAAAGCCCGAGATTAACACCCAACCCGATCTTCCACGTCTCACATTCACCAGCGCGGTGTCGCCGGCGCCCCTCCAGACCTCCACTAGTGCCGATGCTGCACTTCCTTCCACTCCACACCCGTTCATCGGGCTAAAAAACCTCAAAAGCTCAATCTCGAGCCCTGACCTCCGGATCGCAAACAATTTGCCACTTAGTCGGACCAGACGCCTCCCTTCGAAACAAACCGGCTTGGATCGTTGGCTATCCCCTGAAACATGGTGCGACGCTCTGCTTTTTCCGCGGCCACGCCTCAGGATCAGGCAGGAAAGCGAGTTGGGGGTTGGTTCGAGCGGGCGGACCGTGAGTCCACCTGGAAGTCCCCTTCCACGTAACGTTGTTGATGTGGGGATCGAGCCACTGGGAGGAGGGAAAGGCGTGGCTTCTAGGGTGTTGGCACACTCGAGGTCACTCGCGGAACTCCCGAAAGCCTCCATGTCTGACGCTGGTCCTTCCTCGATACCATACAGCGCAGTGACACCTTCTGTCCAAGATAGTTTTATTCCTCCTAAAGCACCTTCCTCGATCCTTAGACCTCCTCGACCAAAGAGTTTTGCACAGGATGATATGTCACTGGTGCCATCTTTAGCTCGGTAAGTACCGATTTCTCAACGTATATAAATCATCTGTCTGATCATTGTACAACAGTGTTCTCGAGGAAGGACAACGGCTTGATGACCAGCGCAAGGAATGGCACGCCCAAGCAACTCAATCCTTCCAGAACAAGCTGAGCCGAAGCATTTCTCGGGCACGATCCAACTCTCTTACTCACCGCGTACGGCGAAAGGATGAATTAACATACCCAAGCAACCTCGACATTCTCGCAGCCCGAGCTTGTCTAGGGAGCCAGTTAACGATGCCTGCCGTGTCCCTATCGCGCTCGCAGGACACCTCTTCCACATCCCGTTCAGGGGGCAGCAGCAGGGGCACATTCAGCCGCGGCTCCCACTCACATACAAACTCCCTCTCAAAAACGCTATCAAAGTCGTCCAAGTCGCATTCTCACTCGCACTCTCGGACGGATTCGTGGGGCAAGTCTGCGCTGAAGGTTGCCAAGTCTGCGGCGTGTGGCATGACGGGTGCTGACGCTCTTTCGGATACCCCGGCCGAGGCAAGTGGGTTGGAAGGTGCTTTGAAAAGGGATGATACCAGGGTTATAAGGCTTGCTGACCCGGCGTATATTCCTGTCGACAAGGGTTTGATGGTGGACAGTCCAACAGCAGCGTCCGTGTCGCCTGTGCCTTCAGCATCGAGCGATGTAATGGTCGGCATTGCTTTGTCCACGCCTCCTAGTGAAGATGCGGACCCCATAAGGCTGCCTGGCCATCCTTATGCACAAGCCGGTTTGTATAGCTACAGGACCCACGTTTCCTCTACCAATTCCCGTCCAGAATACGGTTCTGGCTATGCTGGACCTCATCCTTCGTTGACAGTCAGTCAATCATCGACGAATGACGTTTCATCTCGTCATAGAAACCCTCCCCTTCCTGTTCATCCATATCTCCGATTATCTCGTGATTCATTTTTCGATGATCCCATGCTCATACCGCAACACCGAATGGATAGCGATGTCCCTCCACCTGCGAAGATGTGGGCACGATGGTCGCCGGGCGTCGTTCGCGAGATCCTCCCGAACGAAATCCAGTACTCTCCCTTCTTGCCCACCAACAGTATTCGGAATTCTAGAAGCATAAGCGATACCATGGGAATAGGTGCGGTGCGTCCACAGCGAAGTAAGGACAGCGGACTGGGGACGAGCGAGGACCACACAGTTGTCACGGAACGGGAACCTGGTCAACGGCAAGCGGTTCCTGTTGCAAAGCGTATTCATCGGCAGCCGGTCCAGTATGATGCCACCCGCCCATCCTACTTGACGTCATCTCATAGGTCTGATCCCTCCTCAAGTCACACTGTCGCGTCCTCTGCACTCGCGCAATCGGCGCCCCCTGACCCGCAAAATACGTCCACCAACAAGGATGATCTTCACCCGATCTCTGCATCACCCGCAACGACGTCTGCAAGTTCATCTTCTTTGCGGCCCTTTGGGAATCCGGATGATCTCGACAGCTATCACGATCTGTTCTACCAGCCTCCTCGGAGTAAAGAAAACTTGAAGGAGGCTACTTCAGATGAACCTGTAGCATCGACGTCTGTTGCATGGGAGGACAGGCTAGATCGACCAGGGAATGGCCTTACTAGTTTGGCTCGCCAGCTAAGTCAAGAGTTTCACCAGATGGCTGCGGAACGCGACCGCGAGAGTTATTATTCTCGTTCGAGCATGGCTGGATCTCAGCATAGTGCTTTCTTCCGTAGGCCTACGGATTCTGGGCTTGAATTAGTGTTTGAGGAGGTCTCACAGTCGGAATCCCCAGATGATGCGACGCCTCCAGATACGTCTTCCCTGGCTGCATTCCACCCTTCGGATAATATACCTGAGGACGTGTCACGGTCTTCGGTACAGCTGGATCCAGAAGAAGACGAAGACGAGACCGGTGAGTATTGCGTCCTCGAGTGTCAGTTTGTATAAACTCACCCTATGCTTTTGAAGAAGTGTACCGTGTCGGTATCGTCGAGTCCAACTCAACGCCTCTTGCCACGGAAACCGATTATCGAGAATCTTTGACTGGCGATATGTCATACGCCCATGACCACCTTCGCCACCCACCAAATACCCTTCTCCCACAATCTGCATCCGGATCTCGAGTGAATTCCGGTCTACATCCTCCCTCCAACCTTACTCGCAGCAGTTTTCTGACTACTTCATCTGTGTCGCGAATGTCCGGGCTTTCAGACTTTCCAGCGCCACCGAAGCACATGTCACTCCTTAGTACTTTCTTTGATGAAGCCCTTTCGCAGAATCATGATCGTTCCTCTACGCCTACCTTACCTTTGGACGAATCAAATCGACGTCGGAGCTTGGGCTGCGCTGAAGACATGGAGGAATTCATAACTGCACTATCATCTCAAGCATCTCACTCATCTGATACACACACATACTCTTAACACTCTCGGCATTTGTGATTCGTCGTCGATCTTTACGCTATTGTATTTTTTTCTAGTGTTTGGAATTACTCAATGTTCCTTGTATATACTCAAGTTTTACTGCGCCTAATTGATGTTATGACATAGCCCTCATTGGTTCGCAATGTGATGGACGAATGCCAGTGAGAAAAACAACGGAAGAAATGTTATTATATACATATGATTAAATACCGCAATGCTTGAGAAACAAAAGCTGATGGAAGGCAGGCCCTTACATACTACTACATCGGGAAGCCGTTCCATATGACTCATATATCCTTGTGACCTCTCGCAACTCATCTTCGAACTCATCCTCAATGATGTTATTGTAGCCCTTCTCAACCCATTTAGAAGGATTACTCGCGGCGTCCTCACGTAAGTGGCACAATCGGATTGCCGTTTGCCACCCGATCTTTTCGCCCTCCTCGAAGGATATCGGAGGTGGCCTTAGAACGACGTGGAGATAACCCAATCGCAGCCATAGCGGGACACTATAGGTCTTTCCCAGCACTATTCTGACAATCGGGTCAGTCGGCGCTGTTGAGAGTTGAATAACTGCAAGCTCTCGAATAGCGTCCATATTCCACATGGTCGAGAGTTTCAACACAGAAATCCACTCGTCTTCCGATTTGTTTGATTTGAATTCTCTGCGGTATACGGGGAGCATTATGAACTTCATTCCGACTCTCAGAAAGGTGAATTCTTGGCTCACATCGGCAGTGGGTAGAGCACTGCTAACAACCTCTGGAAATCGACGCTGCTGACTCCCTCGAGTTTGAAGGGGAATTCATCGCTCGTTCCTTCCAGCTGATCCATCTTCGGGAGCGAAAATACGGCTTTGAAGACATCCGAATAACGGATAAACTGGTATCTTGGAACCTTGAAGAGGCGCCTTTCGACCTGCACCTCGCCCGCTCGTCGAATGTGATGGATTGGTGACGTTGGGGTCTCACCTGAAAGATGACCGGTTCCGAGTCGAGATAGTAGTAAACATCATCCCGCTCCGTGCCTCGAGACGCCTGGAAGTTCCTCCCGAATTTGTTGGACATGGACGACAAGAAAGACACCTTGGGAGGGAATAGGAGAAATGGCTTTGGTTCAATGTCTACGATGTCGCAGCCGGCCACTGGCATGCTTGATGCTCGTTTCATGCCTCGCGGTGTCCGCATGTATGCCGACATGAGAGCGTACCAAAGATTATCAGCCTCCGTGGAATGCCAACTCGCATCTGAGACTCGGAACGACGCTTCCGAGTCGTTGGGATGTTCACACGCGGATATTAATTACTAACACCGGCGGCGGACCTACTTTCCACAGAACTGCGATCTATGTCTTGTAATATCTGTGGATTGCACTAATACTACGCAAGGCCTATTGCTGTCCAGCCCTACTAGTAGTCGATTGTCGCATAGGGAGAGTCCGAAAGATTCATGCTACGGGGGTATGAGAAGGTATGGCTTTCAAAACATCCCAGCCCGTGATGAATACGTGTAAGGATGCCTCAACGACTGGCAAAACTCGTAAATGTGGCTGTGTTTGTACTTTGATCTACAACAGCAAAACGGCAGATCAAATTCTAGGTTTTCATTGGTTTTCGATGGTTTTTGAGTTTCGGGGAACCTAGAACTCAGAGACCTCGAAACCTGGTCTGATTACTAGTACAGCAAGCAGTATATCTGTAGCTATAGTTATACAGTGCTCGTCACCACCTCACCAACACAGCTCGGGTTCTCCCGAAAACTTATCAGAATTTCGAAAGATTTTTTTTTTAGGAAGGAAACCCAGGAAAAGAATGTGTTTGCCACAAGATTGTATTTTTTCTCATGTGTTTCACTTTTTTCAACCCAAATCAAAAAAAATACACATCCTTGAGCCTGTCAAACACTCAAAGATTCCACAATGCCTAAGCAAAATAAGTGTTCCCAAAAAACTCAAGAACGTGAGGCCACCAAACAAGGTGAAATCATGTTGGCTATCTGCACATACATGAAAGAGATCAGCGCTGACCCGACATATGAAGATTCTGGAGACAATTTTGATGACTCTGCCCACCTGTGTGACACCATCAAACCTACTACTTAGTAAGGGAACTGGGGTGCCTGCTTCCTTACTAATTAGTAAGGATTAGCTACTGTTGATCGATTCAGCGGTAGTGTTGTTGGCGGATGGCAGGGTTTCTGCTGATTCCTGCCACTGCCAGGCACATGCCAGGCAGTGGCAGAAAGCTGCAGAAAGTCAATGGGCAGAATTGGCAGAAACTCATGTGGTGCCTGAAAAAATTAGAAAATGTCATGCAATCAAATAGTGTATTTCTCTAAGCTTGTATCCTCTAATGATGCAAGGGGCCAAGCACCCAGCAATGCTCACTGATAACTTCACAAACTTCTGGAAGCTGCCCAACCAGACAAACCACTATGAAGTAGTGTTGCCATGGCCTGGCTTGGCTCAGGTGCCTGAGCCGATCTTTTGGCCCCTGAGCTGTGTTGGGATACAACCCGTTACACCTCCATAGATGTCACATGACATACCATACATTAGTATAGGAGACTCTATGTACGATGATCAGAACCACAATCTACTACTTGTATCTTGCCGTCAACATCTCATTCCATCTATCAATTCCCAACAGGTTATGGGCCCTGAGCTCACCTTATAATCAGAAAATCACATCTTCCACATCTGTCAACTACAACTACAACCAGCCCATAGTCCTCAGTTACCCCTATTACCACCATGTCTACACCACTTGTCGACTATGCTGATGAACCTATCAATCAACCTGCTCCAGAGGAACCCCCTCATCCTACTCATACTCCTGTTATTGTCACAGCCAAGGCCAACGAAAATACTGGGATAACCAAACTCAATGATCATCTTACAGACACCAACTACAACACCTGGAAAGGGCAGATGATGCTCACCTTGGAGATATGCAACATCGAAAAGTATGCTTTAGGCACCATGGAAAAACTGGATGCCATAGTTGACCCCAAAGGCTGGAAAACTGGGACTTCAACGACCGTTATGCTCGAGGCTTGATCATGAACAACGTCACACAGGGCATAAAGCATCACATCAGCACCTGCAGGACTGCTAAGGACATGTGGTCTAGTCTCGGGGCCATTTTCGAGTTGAAAGCCCACCTCACACTTCGTGCTTACAAACGCAGTTTGGAGTTGCTTAAGGCTGATGACAAGACCGACATTATCAAACATCTCGACCAACTCAAGATCTATTGGGAGCAAATCAATTCCTCTCCCAACCAAGATCATCACATCACTGACTTTAACTTCAAACTCACTATTGGCGATTCATTGCCATCATCTTGGGACAATTTCACTGACCTCTATATCAACATCACCATGAGTGACATCATCACCAAACATTCGGATCACAGAAAATTGATCAACTCTCAGGAGTTCATGGGACTTATCAAAGAGGAGTACCAGCGCCGTATTCATCGCAAAGCAGAATCTCAAAATGTATCCAACCAAGAATACATGTTGACCAATGGGTCAAAGCCAAAGTCACACAAAGGTTGCAAGCACTGTGGACAGTTGAATCACAACACTGATGAATGCCGCTGGCTTGGTAAATCAAAGTGTCGCTCATGTGTCAAATTTGGTCATGAGAGCGCAGATTGCTATAACAAGAACAAAGCGACCAGTGATGAACAATCTCTGAAGAGAGCAAGACATGACAAATCCAATGTAGCAGAAGTGAATGAAGAAACTATTGCATTTTAATAACAACGAAGTTATCATTTGCTTATATGTCTATTGTTCTCATTTTTAAAGAACATGATCACAATGTACAATTTTATTTTGCACAGAATATCAATTCTCAGAGACTGCCGTTCCTATCCCTAATGGGAAGCATGCTGCTGATGGGCATGGATGGTGACGACCATCTGTATGGCAGAGTCCATGGCGATAGCTAAAGAGGAAATGAGTAGATGAGAAAGAACACAGAGAATTATCTCCTAAAGGAATACAGATTCAAAGGGAGAAGAAGAATATGAATATCATGCTAAGGAGCCGATTCAGAGGAGCCGAGTAACCAGTAGCTTTCCTTGCATGTGAGGGTTTTCTCCCACAGGGTTTTTCCCCACATGAAGGTTTTGATGCACCTGTGTTCATATGCATGCAATGTCCATTTTCTTTGCAAGGAGGCGCAACGGCTCGAAGGGGAGTGTTGGGATACAACCCGTTACACCTCCATAGATGTCACATGACATACCATACATTAGTATAGGAGACTCTATGTATGATGATCAAAACTACAATCTACTACTTGTATCTTGCCGTCAACATCTCATTCCATCTATCAATTCCTAACAAGCTGCCCTGGGCGGCCCCAAGCCAGCTAAGCCGACCCAAATTTCCTAAAGATGGTTGGATGCACTACCTGGTGTCCCAACCCTCCATACACACTTCTAGACTAACTACAAAGTATTCTGTACAATAAATATGGATGAAAACACTTTGCACCATCCATCAGAGATGAATGCCACATTGTTTGGCTAGATTTATGATGAAGTCAACTCAACCAAACAATGTTGCAAAAGGTAGTTGCCTGGCTTCTGTCGGCTGGGCATGCCAATGTATGGTCAAATTAATGTTGGGAATATATATACTGGTGCATATTTAGTGTTTTGTGATGTTCTTAGAGGCCCACCGCTTGCTGAACTTTTTGGAAAAATTCTATCAGCTCAAAGCTGCTCAGGGTGGCTCTGAGCTGGGAACTGATTTACCAGCTCTGGCCAGCCCAAAAACGGCCCAGCCCAGCAGCCCGATGGCCCCGAGCCGGGCCGTTGGCATCACTACTATGAAGTAGATTGCTGCTACTGTCCCAATGGCACTCCATCAATGATTAATTGTGACAACAAACCAATCAAGATGATCTACTGGCCAGTCCAGAGGATGTGACTCTTGATGACATTGATGATGCATTCAATAAGCTTGAGGATGAATTATGGAAGGAAAGGAGGCATGTAAATTCTTCTGCAGTGCCCCAGCCATGCGATTGGTGGACCAGGATGTTGATGGTGGAGAGATTCTCAAGGGTCAGATTTATGACTTTGCAGAATTGGCAAAGATCAATGCTGGGGAGGTGCCAAAACCTGCTAACAAGGACATTGAGGACATTGGTTCAGACAATGAAGATGATTGGGATGTTGAGACAATGGTGTCTGGTGTACATACATATCTAGTCATAACATGTCCTGTGTCAACATCCATTTCTATGCTCAAAACTACCTGCCAGAACCTGCCAAAACTGACAGATGCCATTCTGCTGGCATGCCAGCAGAAATGTTTGAAAAATGTTTCTGCCACCCACACTATTCAGCTGTCTCTCTGTCATTATACAATGCCCCTCCCTATACCAAAAGTAGATAGATAGATAAGGCAATGTTATCAGTTGATTACATGTGACATCCCCTGGGATAACTTTGGCTATCATTGTCAATGTTATTTGGCTAATTGCTCCACCCTGATCTCTGCCTCCCATGATGTCAAACACCGTCGGCTAATGTTGCGCTCATGATGATGATGAGCACACTGTTCCACTCATTCTTGACCTTTTCCCTTCGCTTTTTTTTGTTATATAACATGTATATCTGTATGTGTAGTCATTATAAACCTCTATTCTTGCTTCAACACCAATATTAAGCATGTAATAACCATTTTCTGTTGATCAAGGGAGGATGAGGGGTCTTTTCTCTTCATAAAAAGGCTCAACTATATTCAAGGATCTATATAATCATTTATACAGCTATGCACAAAACTGAGGATGGCTATAGATGAGTAGGAAAGAGGGGAAATAAAGAGAAGTGAGAGGGGTGGAGGGTAGGGTATCATCCACTGGGCTTGTGCATCCTCTGAAGCAAAAACAATGTATGTGGAGGGTATATAGATGTATGTAAAGGTGGGGAATGATGTTGGGAGAGCTGACAACAAGATGCTTTTTGTGAATGCACCTGTATGGGGAGGGGAAGAGATTGTCACTTATCTGTATTCCTAGGCCTTTCTATGCTAAAGTATGAATGCAAATAGAGTATAATGGTCATGGAAAACGAAATAATAAGCCCCCTGAAGTCCCTGCAGTTGTTATAATAGCCAGAAAAGTGAATATGGACTCAGGAGGAGATATGCTTACTCTGTGAGATCTGTGGCACAAAAATGTTTACTTTCTTCAATTCCTAGGCCTAATAGTAAAGTAGAATAAGGGTCAGCAAAGGAGAGAGCAGGGATGGAAGATCCAGGCTCACCAGGGCAAGGGTTCCCCATCAACAGAGGTGAACTTTGCTCACCATGGATCATACACCTTTCCAATCATCAAAAACTCTTCCTAATCATTGGTAATAGTCCTTTGCCTCTCAGATATAGCCTACAAACAGTCCATATAGTCAATACTTCATCCTACAAGGTATGGTCTTCACCCACTTATCTCACCTCAGGCAGCACCGGTTCTGGTCATGTGAAACCTACATGGCCCATTCTTTGTTACGGCAGAAATTGGCCTTACAGGTCCAGGAGGTTCCAGTCTGCTACACTAATGTCCCAGGAAGGAACAGATCGGCTACAGATCTCAACCATCGCACAGCAAAAAAAGGAGGTTTCACAGCAGGTGGAGGTTGAAGTGCATGCAGGGAAGGTTTTGCCTTTGTGTCACATTTTGTGTAGAAACCGTATATTTGGCTACTGTTATGATCCATAACTACCCCCCTCATTGTCACACATTTTCCTATGTTCCCTGTGACATCTGTCACACCTGCAACTATCCCCTACACCCCCTAGAACCCTCTTGCCAATTTACAAGTTGTTCCAGCTAGTGCTTTGCTCTCTACACGCTGCTATGCTCGTGCGAGCACTTCTGCATTATCATTGTGGTCAAAGTCCATCCGTCCGTGATCTCCGCGCTCCCGTGCACTGCCGCGCAGTCAAGCGTCATCATGTGCACCCCATGCATGTGTCGCGTGCCACACTTCCGCTTCCGCATGTCTCCCGAGCTCCCCACACCTTGTGCATCTGTTTTCATGCAATAACCTCGTTTCGCATTGCAACCCACATCTATTCTTGTGCAAGCTATTTCTGCATGCACCATGCGACTCTATCATCATCTGATCCGCTCTGCTGCACTCTCACCTCGCACTTAGCACTTATCCTGGGTCATGCTGTGTGCAACTGAATTTGCAATTCTATTTCATGTCTGTATTTTTAGTTCATCTCGTTCATTCATTTGAAATTCATTCACTACTATTTCAATTATGTTATGCCGTACCCGCCTTACATAATCGCGGAGTGCCGCGCTTCCTTACGCTCTCGCGCTCGTTAAATAGCTGTAGCTCCCACTCTTATTCTTTAGCTTTGTTATCAACTTCGACACAACCTCGTTTTCTGTTGTAACTCTAACTTGCTTGTACTTTGTACTTGTCTGTTACCTGTGTTGTCCACACGTGTTCCCACGCGTAACCGCCGCATTACATCCGTTGTTGAACTCAGTCTCGTCCGCTCTCTTACTCTTAGTCATCCTCTCTTCTTAATCTCGAAATACGGGCTTGTTGCTAGGTCAGGGCGCAACCGGCCTGCTCTGCATGGTTGAAGCCATTAGCCCTAAGGTGTGACACGGGTACGGGTAACACCGTGATAATGTGGTCACGGGTATGCTCGGGTACGGGTACGGGTTTGGAATTGGCAAACCCGTGTGTTGAGAATGTGTTATGCCTCGTTGATACGATCAATTATCGTATGTAGATAGCCG
>QMFE01000638.1:0-16297 GCA_003314665.1 Tricholoma sp. MG77
GTATTATTAATAATTTCTACTCATTCTACAGACATACAAGCAAACAAGAGGACTACCAACACCAGGGGGGCAGCACTACCGACAACAACAGCAACACCACTGTGATGACTACGGCAAAGGTGATGGCACCCGAGTTGCACATTGTCCCACAAGCCCCGGTATGTTTTCTTTTTCTTTATTCTTTCATTGATTTGTTTTTTACTAATCTTATTTTTATTCTAGTGACTGTGAATAGGCACCAAATGACACCATGCAACACTGGGGAGGTACCAGGACCGCACGCCATGAGCAAAGGCAGCAGTGGCATTGTAATTTACCAGTTTATTGCCAGTTTTATTCTATACATTCCATAAATGCTATCATAATTGTCGTTCATCAAGCTGCTAAAGCTGACAAGGCTGAGAGGATAAGGAAAATTGGGCCATCTGAAAGGCCCTGTATATGGCTTTTAATGATATTTGTGTGACCTTGGGAAGCCTTGAGATACCCTGGCAATGACATTCAACCTCAACACTTGTTCCTCTGAGTCCCTGGGAGAACTTTTGAGCTTTGGAGCCTTGAAAGCTCTGGGAGCATCCTGGAGCAACCCAAAGTCTCTGAAGGCTTCCTGGGACCCAAGTCATTTTTCCTGATGAGGAACCCGTATGGTTTGTGCTGCAGTGCCTTGCTGTGCTTGCATGTGATGCAGGAGTTGCAATACAATTTGACAAACACATGGACCCCTGGCCATGTATATTCTTGGAGCACTTGTTTGACAGTATTTGTAATGCCAATGTGACCTGAAACAATGTGATTGTGCTTATACTGTAAGACACAAAGACAAAGATCACTGTAAGCAGGAACATAGATCTGTTCCTGGAAACAAACATAGCTGTCAGAGTTGTAAGAATAGGGCAGACTAGTGAAATGCATGGAAGTGTGTGGAGTGCTGTTGGCTGTGGAACTAGAATTAACTTCTGGAATGAGGTTGGGAGTGATAACAGGAATAGGATTTGGGGTTTTTGGCAGGATCAAGTGGGAGTGCCGCATGGATATCATTGTGAAGCTTGACTATGTTGAGAATTTGAGTATGATGTGTGTGGATGACTGGAAAAGTGTTTGTGACAAGCATGCATGTTGCATGCAGACTGGCTGTTCGCCAATTAAAAGGGTACATCTTTAATAATAGGTACTGTAGTAGGATTAGCTCAAACTAAATTTTTAATAACAGCCTTTTCAAATAGTTTTCTAAAAATTATATAAAATTATATAATCACAAAACATTTTGTTTTTGTTTGTTTTTGTTTGTTTTGTTTCATTATTAAAGATAAAAAATAAACAAAAACAAAACAAAAACAACCAAAACAAAACAAGAACAAAACAAAATAATATGACTCTATTGAATACTCTATTGACAAGAATAAATGAGTTCTCTATAACCATAATTACAAAAATATCTATATTCGTTTAATGCTTGCCATGAGTTGTTCATGGGAAAAGACGGGGTGGTAATTGTGTGGGTTAACAGTTGCATAATCACTTCTCCCCTCCTTAGGGTAGATGTCCCATCATCTAGTAAGAGCATCCAGCTTCGCACTGAGATGGCCAGGATGGAAACAGATGATAAGATTGAAAGCTGAGAGGTACTTGGACCAGTGCACCTGATGGCACATAAGGACCTTCATAGTGGAAAATTATTCAAGATTTTTGTGGTCTGTGACAACATCTATGGGGTCACCTGAGCCTTCCAGGTAATGACACCACATCTTGAAAGATTCGAAGATAGCAAGAAGCTCCTTGTTGTGAATGTCATAGTTGACTTTGGCACTAAAAAAGGTGCAAGAATGAAAAGCGATTGGGTGGATCTTGCCATTAGGCAAGTGCATGGAAAGGATCCCCACAAGAGTGTAGTCAGACATGTCAGTTTCAACGAGTAGTGGTGCATCTGGCAACCAAGATGTGAGAATGGGTGCTGTGGTGAACACTGTCTTCAACAGGTCAAATGCATTCTGACAGGTGGAGCTCCAGGTCCAAAGCACGTTCTTGCATGTGAGACACATGAATGGAGCGCAGATGTCAGAATAATTCCAAATGAATCGGCAGTAGAAATGTATGAACCCAAGGAAGGACTGGAGGTCCCTAACCTTGCATGGCCAGGCCATGAGGTGATGGTTTCTACCTTAGCGGGGTCCATCGTGAGTCCATCTGGGGTAAGGATGTAACCCAGATATTCCACCATGTCGGTGTGAAAAGCACACTTCTCCACTTCTGCAAATAGTTTGTGCTTGCAGAGGTGGTGCAGCACCTTGCACACAATTGTGTGGTGCTGTGAGAGATTGCTGTTGGAGTAAACAAGAATGTCGTCAAGGTACACAATTACAGAGACATCCAGCATGTTGCTGAAGATGTCATTCATGAAGTGCTGGAATGTGGACGGAGTGTTGTTGAGGCCTCTGGTATGACCAACCACTCGAATGACCTGTACTTTGTGCAGAATTTGGTTTTCCATTTGTCTCCCTCCACCAGTTGCACAAGATGATATGCATGGCAGAGATTGATTTTGGTCTAGAGACGTCCCTTGCAGGAGGTATTGAGGAGGTTGTTGATGAGCAGGAGAGGGTATTGATCCTTCTTGGAGATTTGGTTCAATCTGCAGAAGTTACAACACAAGCACAGATATCTGTCTTTCTTCTAAACAAATAGGACGGGAGTGCCATGACCGGACTTTGAAGGGTGAATGAAGCCGTAGTTAAGATTTTCTTGAATAAATGTCTGGAGTGTTTGTTGTTTGAGAGCTGAAAGGGAATACAGATGACTGTGAGATGGAGGTGATGCCCCTTCCTCGAGATTAATCTTCAGGTCATAAGGGTGATGCTTGGAGAGCACCTGTGCCTTTTGCTTACTGAACACATCTGCAAATTTATAATACTCTTCTGGAACGCCCACAAGAGGATCATATGGAGCAGCACTCAATGCATGAGCGAAGCACACATGGAAGTTTTGTTGGACAACCAGAGCTTGTATGATTGAGTACCAGGATCTTTGAGGATGGCATGAAATGCATGGGTGGGGCACTAAGCGGTGATTCAGGACTAGGAGTTGGGGATGAACATGGCAGTATGTGCAGAGGGATTGGTGGTCCATCCATGTCTGGAGCATCCTCACAAGTCACGCGCAGTGACCCTGCAGTACAGATTTCTGTCGATCAGTGGCAACAGAGGGAACAGAGTTTGGATGTACTGGTGAGATAAACAGATGTGCTGAAGAATTGGATGGGGGTGTACAAGCAGGCGGGTCAGCACTGTTAGATGGGGATGATGATGTCATATTGGAAGCAGATGTATCATGCATAGAGTGTCAGGGTGCTAGTCAGCTCAATGACCAGTCAATCTAAGGATTATATCAGACGAGCCAGTTATATCCAAGCACTACTTCACAGGACTTATCCAGATTAGTCATGTAGAATGCAACCTTCTGATTCTCACCAGTGGGTAACAGGATTTCAAGATTTACAAGACTTTCCAAGACAGAGTTACTACTACTGGCACTATGGACAACTTGTGTGTAGCAACGAATCACAGGTCAATAAAACAATGGGATGAGCCAGAATAAATGAGAGCATGGAATGTGATTTTAGAGTCAGGAATGGATGAAGAAGTAAGCAGAATGTAGAGCATGTTAGGAGCAGGAAAAAGAGCAGATGTGCCAAGACAGAAACTTGTGTAAGCACCTTCGGGTTCAGTGCAGCCCTCAGGTGGTGCTGAGGAATGAGGGCTGCTTAGGCATTTCCTGTACTCAGGTTCCATTCCACTTTGGTGTGGTGTGCCTCAGTGGTAACAGTAACATCTAAGTCTTCTTCGAGAGCAGACTTGCACTGTTACACTGTGGAACTTGGGTGTTTGCATGAGCAGTAGAAGTGCTTGGCTGAGCCACAGCAGAGACATCATTTCTCCTCTTTATGCAGCTAGTTGGAGAACAAGAGTTCCATGCAGCAGATATGTATATGTTGAGCCAAGGTAGGAAGTGTACCTGGACTGTTTGATAACTTGCATTTTTGGACAGGAGTGGATCAAGGCATGAGATGATGAGAATGAGTGTGGAGATGAAGAATAATATCAGAAATTTCAGTCTAATAATACTGTTACAAACTGAAAATGGGGACGTGAGGATGAGTGGGTCAAGCATGAGCACTGCATGCATAAGTGCGCGATAGTGGCAGCAGTGCATGATGGTCTACAGTCAGTGGTCAGACTCGGCTTCAGCTACATGAGTTAGTGAGCTGTGCCTCCCTGTGCTGCTAGCATGTCTGTTATTCCAGGTGAGGAGTTGGTCACATGTATTAAGGGAGCTATGAGCGAGAACATGGAAATCATTGTTGATTATTAGACTGAAGTTCTACATGTGCATAATGAAGTACTTATACATTTAACTAACAGAGGCAGCATGTTCCTAAGTTATGAGACCATGTGGAGCTTAAGTCTAAGAATGTAGGATAGGGGTGGTGTTTCATACAATTGGAAATGATAATACTAAGCATAATTCAGCAAATGGACAGATGGGACACTGGTGGGAATTGTGCATACAAGTGAGAGATCCAATCTAGGAGATAGCTTGTTAGGTGGAGTGAGCACAAGGCATCCACAGAGCTAGCAGGATCAGAGAGTCACAGCATGCTCACATTGCATAGGTGTGGACCAGAGCACATGCCTGTCACATGTGTGCAGACAGTGCAGACAGGTGCACATGGGTGCATGTGAGTGTGGAATGAGAAAGGACAGGAATGGAAGACAGGAATTGAAAGTAGGCGAGGGCAGGGTGTTGGCGAGGGGTATGTGAGCGATTGTAACAGTAATCTCTTTGGATCTCCCCTTGCTAGGTGAGTAGGGCTGCCTGTATCTATAGTACTCAATCTTACTTTGGATCTCCCCTTGTTAGTACATGCCTTGGCCCTTGTGTATAGGAGCACATGGGTCTTGCCCTTACAGCAGGGGTATGCCAACCCATGTGGGTATGGACCAAGGGTAGGTGCAGGTAGGGGTATGGTATGCAAGTTGTGACCCTCATAATACCTGTTCCCTTGTCACAAGTAGGCTGGGTCACCAGTCCAGATGTTGTAACTGTGCATCCTGCCATCACCACAGTCAGCAGGTAGATACATGGTCATGTGACTGTTGGTTGACATTTGCATAGTGTGGATAGAGTTGTTCATGATACCACTGCTATAGAGTGTTCTGCCTGTGCTTTAGGGGTTCTTGCTTGTGTTCCCTGCCTGTTCCAGTCAGGCACAATGCCTCCAACATCACCAAACATCTGCAACTCATGTAAATGGCCACATCACAAGGCAATTGTGTGTTCAACAATCATTGACTACATTTGTCTGGCCCAGGGAAGCTACTAGAAAGTAAAGTAAGTTGTTCTTTGTTCTTGTATTATCACTTCCACTAGCAACAATGATTTTCCTTCTTTTCTAGGTTTCCAACAGGGTATCTCCCATGGCAGCCCCATCTTATGCCCAAGCCCCCATTCAAACAGGATGTGTGGTCAGTTAAAAGGGCTAAAATCATAACAGGGAGGTGGGGCAAGGGTGAGGAGGTGCCAGGAAGCCTGTGCAGCAGGAAACCTGCAAGGTATGCAACTACTCATTATCCAACAAACCACTGACTATGAGGCCCCCCACAGCACAAAAACCTAGGGAATGGCAGGGGTAGACCCCCAGTATACCCCTGCTGATTCCTGCAAAAACCACTTCCTGCACCAGGAAAAAGCCATGCCCAACCCTAGCTCCTCCCATTCCAGCCCCTCCCACCACTGCTGCAAGCCACTGCTTATTAGGTGGCTCTGTAGGGACTACAAAGGTTAGGTCAGAATAAGATGGTAGTAACAGACAATAGAGGGCAGGAATCACATCCCAGCCCCTCTCTCCAATGATGGGTGAGTGTTACAATACAGTTATGACATGGGGACTGGGGATGGAATAGCTTTACAGGAACAGAACAGATGTTAGGTGAGTGTAGAGCTAGCAAAGCTAGATGGTCTTGGCTTCAACTACTTTCCTAATAGAGTTGCACCTCTTATTTGCTTTCTATTGGTGACTGTAATTTTGAGGAATCAGGTTAGAGTGCTCTGAGTGCATGCAAGAAGGGCATGACACAAGTGCAAGAGAGCACACACATGTGGAAGCAAGAGTGAAGAGAGAGAGAGAGAGAGAGAGAGAGAGAGAGAGAGAGTAATGCAGCAAGATACATGGGTAATGTCTTATGCACAAGCTATGCAACATAGAGAGGAGTTTACAGGATTTAGCAGATGGAGTCAAGGGTGGTAGAAATTTGATTAACAAGTGAGGTAAATTACAGAGTCACAAGTAGTCTAAATACTACAGTAGAATTTGCAGTGTACCTCGGAGAAGAGATGCAAACTCAATCTATGAGTACTAAAATAAGAGCAGAGCAGCAGAACAAAGAGTGATAATATAAGAATGTGAGTACAAACAGTATGAGGATAGCGAGGATAGCACAATGACCACAGAATGCATGGCATAGATCCATAAGTGAATACAGCAAGCTGCAGTGACGTGCACTAGTCATGCGGGTGCACAAAGCATTACCTAGCTAGTGTTCTAAGGTTTGGTCCATAGGACCGAAAAAAACCCAGAACCAAACTGAACTGAACCTTGGTTCAGTCTATTTTTTGGTTACAGTTACTCATATTTAAGATCAGTCCAGTTAGCAGTTACCTTGTTGTTGAAATGATTGAAAACCAATTGAAAACCAATTGAAAACTGGTCAAAACCGGTTAGAACCGGTCCTCTCACCCTAGCTTACTTATATCTACTTGTTGTATATAATTTCGATACCATTCAAAGAAAAACAAGCAATATAATTATTATTTGTACTATTATAATTCTTATTACAGTACGGTGGGACATGCCTGGGGGAGAAGTCCTGATTTTGAGTGGGCTTATATACCCTGTGGATGTGCACAGACTATGTGTTCATGTTTGTGCTCCCAAAATAAAAGTGGCACCATTTGTGAAACCTTGCACATCAGTACGGCAGTTGCTGGAAAATATGATGCTGGATGCACAGATGTCACTTTGCTGCGTGTCAAGCACCACAAATGAATAGGGGCCTGTAAACATGTAGTAAATTACATTTATGCTCCAAACCTTACCTCCCAACAGTCAAAATATTATTTGAAAGGAAAGAAAGTGAGTAACAGGGCAGGTGACAATTTTGATAGTTTTACAGCTATAACTTACATATGTTTCAATGAGTCAAATTTAAAAAGCCATGCAGTTCTAGATTCCCCCCAGCATATAGAACAGATATCAGAGTGAAAATGGCAAGTTGCTATTTCTTACATTTTTGCCATTTGTGAGCTTAGTACCTGTTAGAAATTAATCTGGAAGCTTAAAAATGAACAATCAAGTGTGTCTGAATGTCCTCAAATAAGTAGTTAAGTGCATACTGTGATGTGGAAGAGTTGTGGCAAGATATACTGCTAAAATGCATAGATTTGAGGACTTCATCAACTCAAGTTCTCTCAATCATTTGCTTTGACAAAATTTTCTCAATTGAATATTGAATACTTCACATAAAAATGAAATTCAAGCTGTAGTAGATTAATACAATACTCCACCACATGTCTCAACAGTATTTTTACCATTGGCAACAGTGGAGGAGGCCTCAGGGTTGTTGAAATCAATGTGCTCACTGTGTCAATCATTATCCAGCAATTGCCAGAACAAGTGATCGATGACATGCATACACATTCTTTCTGCCAACTCATCCTCCCCTCCTTCTCTCATCTGGCCCTCTGAGGCTTTTTCAACACTGCAACACTGACCTGTCTGCATCCATGACTGCACAAACCAGCAAACACAAAACAGGGGGCCCAAATGATGAACTAATGTTGTTTGGGCCCTCAGGTATGTTTTTTTTAGTTGATTTTACTAACTAAATGTTTTTCTAGGTTCCTGCATCTTGATAACAACATCACCCCCCTGCTGAACAACACACAGAAGCCATACAGGTACCCCATGCAAGCCCTGTGCTGCCACTGCAAGCCTCTGCTTGCAGGGCAGCAAAGGGCTTGTTTCTGGACTATGATGACCACAGCCAATGCCAACACCCTATGCTGCTGCTGTGAGCCTCTGCTCACAGGGTGGCAATGGGCCCTTTCCTGGACAATGATGACCATGGCTAGTGTTTGAAAGTCCAGTCCAGTCTGATTTTTTCGACCCCAAGGAGGGCAACTATGGATAGTGCTTTAAGGTCCGGTTCAGTCACGGTTTTTCGCCCACTTGGGCTGTAACTGGTGACCGAAACCGGTCTTATATTTTACAATTTTGTTATAACCAATGACTGAACCGGTAAAAACCATTCGGTATCGGTCTTATGACAAGTTCGAAACCAGTTTCGACCAGTTTTGAACCAGATACAGTCTAACTTTTTTATTTACTGACTACTGTAGTTATAGAAAAAGAAATCCCCCCCACATGTTGTGTGAGAGGGGAGGTTATATGTACAAAATATCACTAATACAAAGAAAAAGAAAAAGAATGAAAAAAGAAAAGTATGAATGAAGAAAAACACCCCGTCTCGTGCTTCAAGCGAGGGGGTGGTGGTGGTCTTACTTGTCCCTGTCTACCATTTGTCGGCCTCGTTCATCATTTGTCGTCCCTGCTTGTCGTTCCCATCTGTCGTTCATCACTGTGCCTGTCTGTCATTTGTCATTGTCATTGTCCCTGTCTGTCATTTGTCATTGTCATTGTCATTGTCCCGTCTGTCATTTGTCGTTCTGTTGTTCATCACTGTCCCCATCTATTGTTTGTTGTTGTCGTTTTCCCCATCTGTCATTTGTCATTGTTGTTGTCCCCGTCTGTCATTTGTTGTTCTGTTGTTCGTCACTGTCCCCATTTGTCATTTGTTGTTGTCATTGTCCCCATCTGTCGTTTGTCATTGACCCGTCTGTCATTTGTTGCCCTTCCTCGTTTGTTGTCCCCCTTCATTCGTTGTCCTCCCGTCTGTCATCCTCTGTCATTTGGCATCCATCATTGTTGCCTGCTTGTCAAGTGGCCCCGCCACTCCTTGCTGCCGTCATAGGCTGCTAGCACCTGCAGTCCACCCCACGAGCAGTTGCTCGCAGATGTGGGGCAGGTGCTGGGTTGTCCCGGCATCGTGGTGTCGTGGGGTGGCAGCGACCATCATCGTTGTCATCGTCCAATGTTGCTAGCGCCCACAATCCACCCTACGAGCAGAGGCTCATAGGCATGGACAGTGGGGTAGGTGTTCCATTTGCCGTTTGTCATCTGGGTGTGTGGATGGCTGTGGGTTGCTCGTTTTCATGGTTATTACAATATCATTACCCTAAAAGACAAAATGAACAATTAGTTGTGATAATAAAACATGAAAGAAAGAAAGAAAAAGACTTACTGCGGCCCAAACAACGATACATGTTGTTTGAACTTTGGGCCCATTTTGTGTGTGACAGGGCACTGTGGTGGTTGAAACATTGAATGTTGAATGTTGATCAACAATCAATGTTCAACAATCAACGAGGTCATGTTGATCAGCAAATAATGTTCAACAATCAACGATCAACGTGTTTAATCAACAATCAAAATGTGCATGGACCGTCACAGGGGTATATAAACCCCCCCATTTTGTGCTTCATACCTTGGGCTTGCCCCATAATGTATTTATAGTATGTAGCACTGTACATAGCCATTGTAACCGGTTATAACCGGTTTTATACAGTTAAATACTGTAGTTTAAT
Organism: Tricholoma sp. MG77; assembly: GCA_003314665.1. NCBI lineage: Eukaryota > Fungi > Basidiomycota > Agaricomycetes > Agaricales > Tricholomataceae > Tricholoma > Tricholoma sp. MG77. Next base: position 9,757 of record QMFE01000638.1, read on the forward strand.
AGTACTGTGACCGTAACCACGACCGTTGGCCAACCACTGTAACTGTGACCGCGGTTGCGGTTACATCAGTTACAGTTCGGTTCAGTTTACCGGTTTTTCCGGTTACAAGTGACCGGACCTGTAAGCACTAACCATGGACCAGTTATTTACATCTCTAAAATCAATGCAACTGACAATCAGACTGGTGTAGACCAGTCCAGGTTGGTTGCCTATCAGTTGATAGACTGGTTGCAGCCAGTTCACACCCAGTCTGGACCAATGAATGTAGCTATGTAAGTACATTGTAGCTATATAAATACATTGCTACTTCTAACTATTTTACTAGACTCACAAAACTGCTGAAGATAATTAAATGAACCCCTCACAGAACATGAGGGGTTCATTAGCACATGGGAAAAAAACTTGTCATTCTGTTGTTCACTTACTTGCTGTCCATTGTTGGCTGATGTACTTGTCGTCCACCATCTGTCATTGACACCATCCATTGTTGGCATCATCCATCATTGATGTTATTGACATACCCCCCCTGTGTGCTCAGTTGTAGATGTTCTTGCTGTCTGTCATTGGTGTTGTTGTCCTGTTGTTAGTGTCATTGGCATTGTCACCTTCATGATATTGTTGTAGTGGGTGCCACCCATCGTAGTTGGCATTGTCACCTTCACATTGTCTCTATAAGCACCTGCTATCCCCCCCTATGAGCAGTAGCTCACAGTGGCAGGGGCAGGTGCTGGTGGATGTCGAGCTGTTTGGTGGTCATCGGTGACATGACAGGTGTATGGGGTTGTACAGTACTTACCTTGTGTACACCATTGCATGGCCATTCTTACCCCCCACCTGCTGTCGTCTCAGCTCCTGTGGTTCCCTAGGTACTGTTTGACAATCTCACATTGTCGTTGGTAATAACAAATTTGAAACCTACAATAAATACTTTTAGTAGTAGATATAACAATGACAGAGCAAATAGAAAGATACTTACCATGTTTTGAGGACCTTGCAACATGGGCATCAGTTGTTGAACACAGAAAACACATGTGATGTAGCAGCCGCATGTTTGCAGTCATGTGTGTTGCTGTTTGGTCTGGTTGAAGGGGTGTGGGGGTGGTTGAGGTGGCTGTTTACATTGAAGGGGGCATGGTGGACATGGTAGTGACAGAGGGGGGAGAAGGGAGGTGGGGAAGATGGTTCCCATGGTTGGGGGGAAGTGTGAGCTGGCAAAAAGTCCATTGATCACTTGTTCTGGCAATCACTGGACAGTGATCGACACAATGAGCATGTTGAAATTGACACCCCTGAGGCCTCCTCCACTGTTGGCAATGCCAAAAAGATTGTTTGGACATGTAGAGGAGTGTTGTGTTGACATATTACAACTTGAATTTGATTTTTACATCACGTATTCAGTATTCAATTGATAAAACATTGTTGAAGCAAACAAATGAGAGAACTTGATCAACTTCAGATCAAGGGCTTAAATCTATGCATTTTAGCCAGTATATCTAGCCACAACCTTTCAACATCACATTAAGGACTTAACTACTTATTCTAGAACATACTGATACACCATATGGTTCATTTCAAAGCCTCTAAACTATTTTCTGATATGTATTAAGCTCACAAATGGCAAAAATGTGAGAAATAACAACTTGCAATTTTCACTCTGAATTATATTATATGCTCTTGGGGAAACCTATAACCACATGGCTTTTGAAATTTGACTCATTGGAACATGAATTATAGCCTGAAAACCATCACAATTGTCACTTCCACTCCTCCTTATTTTATTTCCTAACAAATAGAATTATAACCATTGGCAAGTAAGATAGGTAACATAAGGGTAATTTACTACATACTTATGAGCACTTAATAATTTGTGGTGCTTGACATGCACTGTTGCGTGGGGGGACAACATCCAGGTGCCCAGAGTAAATACATGTAAACAGTGGGTGATCAACATGTTGATTGATGCATTACTCTTCTTGCTACCACCAACCCCACAACAACACTCTGCCACCACTGCTACTATATGCCCATGAGTGTCATGCCACTGTTATGAACCGGAAACGTGCATAGGGGGACGTGATGGATGATGGACAGACACGCGAGGTGACGCGAGCTGGAAACAGATTGCAATAAATGTAACACTTGCCATGCGAGCGTGGGAGCGTGCACATGCACGTGGGGAATAAGCACAAACAGTTGCGGAGGGTGTAGCAGTAGTGCAAAGACATGAACGGAGTTGCACGGAGAGTGAAGCACGAGGTGCAAAGTGGATGCGGAGGTGCTTGCAGAGGAAGCTGTAGTGAACGTAAGCCTACTCATCCAAGAGGGGAGCATACACAGCTTCAAAGAACTGGCGGACATATGGGCTAATGGCTTCAACCATGCAGAGCAGGCCAGTTGTGCCCTGACCTAGCGATGGGCCCGTATTTCGGAATTAAGAGGAGATGATGACTAGGGGTAAGAGAGCGGACGAGACTGAGTTCAATGGCGGATGTATTGCGGAGGTTACGTGTGGGAACATGCACGGACAACACAGGTAACAGACAAGTACAAAAGTACGAGCGATACAAGGAAATATCAAATTGAGGTCGATAACAAAGCTCAAGAATAAGAGTGGGAGCTACAGCTATTTAACAAGCGCGAGAGCGAAAGGAAGAGCGGCGCTCCGCGATTATGTAAGGTGGGTATGGAAGAACATAATTGAAATAGTAGTGAATGAATTTCAAATGAATGAACGAGATGAACTAAGAATACGGACATGAAATAAGGATTGCAAATTCGGTTGCACACGGCATGACCCAGGATAAGTGCTAAGTGCAAGGTGAGAGCAAATCAGATGATGGTAGAGCTGCATGGTGTGCGCGCGGAAATAGCTTGCACAAGAATAGACATGGGTTGTGATGCGAAACGAGGGTATTGCACGAAAACGGATGCATGAGGTGCAGGGAGCTTGGGAGACATGCAGAAGCAGAAGTGCAGTGCGCGACATGTGCGCAGGGTGCACATAATGACGCTTGACTGCATGGCGGTGCGCGGGAGCACAGAGATCACGGACGGATGGACTTTGACCATGGTGATAATGCAGAAGTGCTCACACGAGCATAGCAGCTTGTAGAGAGCAAAGCGCTAGCTGGAACGACTTGTAAATCAGCAAGAGGGTTCTAGGGGGTGTAGGGGATAGTCACAGGTATGACAGATGTCATGGGGAACATAGGAAAATGCGTGACAATGAGGGGGGTAGTTACAATCATACAGCTACCCACAAATGTCCACCAACATCATCACTGGCAGCAAACAAGCTACCTCATGCACAACATTGGCCCAAACAATGTTATCATTGTTTGGGCCCCAGGTAAGTAATTTCTCAGTGCATTTCTTGTTTTTTGTTAACTGACTCCTATTTGTTATTTTTTAGATTCTAACTCTGGTTGATGATGGGGGTTACAGCACCCAAGCTACCTCATGTGCAACATGGGCCCAAATGATGTGCATTGTCGTTTGGGCCCTGTAAGGGCAACCTTATGGTGTTGGTATGGAGTCTGACAGACCTTGCAAGAGAAAACCAAAATCAATTAGTTATTATGTAATACATCTGATGCCACTAACCTTGCAAGGGAAAACCAAAGAGAATTATCTAAGGTTTCCCTGCAAGGGATAAGTCCTTTATAGGTAAGTGCTTGTGCTACGTGTCTCCCACATCATCTACTGCCACGTGCCTCCACCTACTCTGTTCCTATGTGCCCTCCACATCAGTGGCTGGTTGGTTGGACATCTGTTGGAAATCTGTTGGGTGTCTGATGAGCTTCTCCAGTTTGTTGATACCTCACTTCTAGTGTATCGTGGTAGTGTCAGGTTCTTCTGGGTTGTTGGTGGTATAATGTGTGTTAGGGGTCCGTCGGGAGTCCAATGGAGTTTTGTAATCAGTTGTCCCCTTACAGGCCCCAGGCAAGTATTTTCTTAGCTCGTTTCTTATTTTTATCAACTAATTAACTCTAATTCTTCATTTTTTAGAATCTAACTACTGTTGACAGCAGGGCTGACATGAATCCACCCATGCCCCACCCTGACTGTGCTACCCCTGACCTAGGCACCCACCTCCAGCCCTGCGAGCTACTGCTTGCCAGGTGGATGGGGGCTAATTGTCTAACACCGACACCAGCGACACCAGCACCAGCACCACCTAACAACAACACTGACAACACCAACACCAACATCAACACCAACACTGCCAACAATGACCCATGGATGCCAAGTGCAAGGACAACAACAACAAAGAGGATGTCAATGTCAATGACAAGGACAAGGACAAGGACAGGGAAAGTGAGAGGGATGATGAATGACAATGGGAGTGGAAATGAGGGCCCAGGAGATGTATGACATCTCCTGGGCCATACATAAGTTTTCTTTTTTCTTTTCTTTTCATGCAACTGACCGAGATGGTGCCAGGGCTCAAGTATGACTGAATGATGCACCAGGCAAGTTCCTGCTAACCCATCTACCTATGCTATATCAGTGACAACCTCCTAGGCACCACCACCCCCATGATGATGGTGTGGAGAAGGAACGATGAATGGCAGGCAGGGAAATAATGAGGGACAGAGGGAAGGTGCACACAAGGGATGGCAAGAAGGTGCACAACAAGGGACAGTGGGGAGTTGAACAATGAGGGATGGCAGGGAGTTGAACAATGAGGGACAGCAGGGAGGTGAACAATGAGGGACCCACCCCAGCCCTATGAGCAGTGACTTGTGGGGTGGATTGCATTATATATATATGTTATGTACAGATTTGTGTTGCTAAAAGACCGGTCTATAATTATCTGAAAAACTATGCAACTGACAACCGGACTGGTCCACAACCGCTGGTGCGGAAGCTGCAACACAGACCAGACTGCAGTTGGGTCCAGTTTGGTTGCCGGTTTTTTTTCAGTCCATGCAACTGGACTTTCAAACACTAACCACAGCTAATGCCATGTCACGCAGCACCACCACCCCATCTGTGAGCCACTGCTCATAGGGGGATATGGAGGTGCTGACAACAATGGAACCCAGGATTACGAACAACCAATGATGAAGGGTGGGGACAATGAACATGGGGGATGACAAAGGGCAGGGACAACAAATCATGGGGACAACAAATGGCAGGAACAACAGGAACAACAAACAGCAGGGACAGTGAATTGCAGAGATGATGAACTGTAGGGACAACAAACTATGGGGACAACAAACTGTGAAGACAATGAACCGTGGGGACAACGAATGGCTGGGACAACACAATGACAGTCCCACCCTTGCTACTAGCACAAGACAGTGGGGTGTTTTTCTTCTTCTTCCTATTCCCTTAGCAATACCACACTGCTGCAAGCACCTGCTTGCAGGGTGTGATTGTAAATAGTTTTATTTATTATATAATACAATTTATTTAGCTGGTAAAACCAGTTGAAACTGGTCTGAACTGGTTAACCCTCTTAGGGGTCAAAAAACTGGACTGAACCAAACCTTAAAACACTACTTGCATCCAGCATCATTTTCACCTGCTGACTGTAAGGGCAAGGCCCAGAAGAAGAGGAAACACAGAGGGCACAAAGGCACCAGGGGCCACAAGGGCACAGGGAGTCTATAAAGACTATGTAATGACAGACTGTCAAGGCTATAAAGCTGGGGAGATACTTAGATGTTGGATTAAAGGAGTCTCTACTACTACCAGTTGCCCATAATAGGACTGTAGCCAAACAATAACAAATAAAGGTAAGTAGAGTAGAATAATAAAGAATGAAAAGGGTTCCCATGAAGTATGAACAATAAGTAGGGAAGTATATGTACCTGGAGGGCTGTCCCCTTACACTGACATTATTAAGGAGTGTCACAGGTATGGGTAACACCGTGAGTATTGGGTCATGGGTATGCACAGGTACGGGTATGGGTATGGGATTGCCGTACCTGTGGAAAACCGTACCCGTACCCACGGGTTTACAGGTATTCCGGTACTGAATTTCCAGTCAGGTGAGTGGTCATATGACCTTGTTGATTCACTCATGGCACACTTCGAGACTACACAATCCAGACCACCACCACCATAGTACCCCCAACCGCCGCCATGAGCAACTGCTCACGGGGTGGAAACGGGGAGCATTGAATATGGGGACGACAACGACAAAACGGAGCAGGCACAACAATGAAAACAATGACAACAATGAATGACAACAACGACAACAAGGATGGCCACCACCACCACGCCACACTCATAGCACCCCCAACTGGGGCCAAGAGATGTCAACAATGTTTCTTGGGTGCTAGGTAAGTTTTTCTTTTTTCTCGTGTTATTTTTCGTTACTGACAAACTTTTTAAATACTAACTACAACTCCTGACAACAGCAACGACGACGCGGCACCACCACCACCACAACACATCTGTAACCACCGCTGCGAGCAGATTCTCGTGGGGTGGGCAAGATGGGACAATGACAAGACGATGGGACAAAGGACAACAGGATGCACAACAATGAGACAACAGCGAATTGACACACCCACACCACTGCTGCAAG
>QMFE01000659.1:6120-16416 GCA_003314665.1 Tricholoma sp. MG77
GAACAATATTATACCGTGCACCAGTGAGTGCCTGGGTACTAGCGGGACCCCACAGATCGGTATGTGTTAATTTGCCAGGTACAGTATTCTGTGGCCAGCATGATCCAGAAATGGCGTATGTGCCTGTTTCGTGGCTATACATGGCTCACATTCCAAAAATAATGAGTCAGTATCCTCATCAAATCCAGTAACTAGATTCCCATGCTTTAACTGTTTTAGTCCAGAAATTCCCACATGTCCGAATTTTCTATGCCACTCGTTCCAAGTATCTTGGCATGGATGAGTTATGTTAGCACGTTTGGATGAGTCTGCTTGCCTGAAAAAATCAAGAACATATAGCTGACTAACAAGACTAGCTTCGGCTACTGTTTGATTATTTTTATTTAATAGGTAAGCTCGTCCTTGTGCAAAGCACACTTGTCCCCCTGAATGATCAATGCAAGAAATAGATAATAAATTATCTTGTGCATCAGGAACATAAAGGATGTCATGTAGTATTATAGTCTGAGCCTGTTGGCTCAATGATGTTAGGACTTCTACAGTCCCGCATCCATACATGTGAACATGAATATTACCTAATCCTGTAATGGGGATAGGTTTAATGGGTGTGTAGTTGGTAAACACCGACTTTGTCTTAGTAATATGTGATATGGTTGCTGAGTCAAGAATCCACAGGTAAAAGGAAAAAGACTCGCTATTGTCACTTTTGGTTACATATGATGTAGAGGCTACTAATTCGTCCTCTTGTGGATAATGCGTAACATTTGCATGTTCCTGTTTAGTATCAGAAGTTTTGTTGTTAGGCTTCTTTCCGCCCCAACACTTCTCAGTCTGATGGCCGAACTTCCCGCACTTGCCGCACTTCAGCTTGCCTTTGTAATGGCAATTCTTCATCATGTGATTTTGTCGTCCACATATTTTGCATGTAGGCTTAGGAGTATTTGAAGAATTAGTATTCTTCTTTTTCTTTGGGGGCCCGTCGTCGTGCGTGTAATACGTAACACTATTTGAAGGATGATCATCACAATGACAATGGTAGTACTCCTGTATAATGACTGATGAAAATTCCTGGGAAGACATTAGTGCTTGAGGTTTCTCTTGACCTCATAACCGCCTAGCGTTACTTCCTTGATAGGAAGTTGTAAACACGTCCCAGGATTCTGGTAGCAACATGATTATGATCGATTTAAATTCTTGATCCGTGATGCGCTCTCCTGTATTAATAAGCGCATTATGCTGTTCTTGGAGATTATTGATGTGATCTACAATATTGGTGTTGTCATCAGCCCTTGTATTAAGGAGATGACGCTTTGCTGCCATGATACTGGCCAGTCCCACAGTCTCATGTATAGTTTGGAGATTCTCCCACATTTCTGCCAAGGTATTAGCATCAACGACGTGATTTATTTGTTGATCGTTGATGTTATTAGTAATCAGCACCTGAGCAATGCCATCTTTCCCCAGCTATTTACGTGCTAATACAGGATCCTGAGGCATTGGTTCAATACTGTGGACTATATCAGTGATCTCAAATAAATTAAAAATCTTGTGGATCCTGGTTTTCCATGATATCCAATTGCCAGCCTCTAACTTTGGATCAACTTTGCATGTTGAAAGTCTGCCCAAATTAACGTCAGTGAGTTTACTCTGGGCAGCTATAGTAAGGGAGTCATTGGGAGTATAAGGAGACTGGACTTTGGGTTTGTGGACAGCCAGAAATATTGTTGGTTGCCATGACTGCAAAACGGACTGAATATGTGTCGCTGTCACATTAATATTGGCAATGGCGTCCAATTTGGCTTGATCTCCGTAGTCAACAGCATCAATCAGATCAGTGTCGGCTTGCTGAGTAGACATCAGGTGTGAACTTGACAAGTGAACAAATATGTCTCAGATGAGTGATTGCAACAACGCGCCTAGAACGGGCAACCAGGGCCCATAACCTGTTGAGAATGTGATATGCCTGGTAGATATGACTGATTGTTGTATGTAGATAGCCGAAATAATATAAATAGCTTATTGATGGTGAACACGGCGTGAGCGTGGGCGTGTGGGAGAAGTTATATTTTTAAGTTTAACCTCAGAATATATATTACTACAAATGTCTTAGCTTACGAGGTTCTCCACTTGCCACTGCACAGACCATTACCTCAACACCCTGCCATATGTTATTATTAGCTCCTCACCATATATACAATCTTTGAGTAGTTTATAAGTATTGCATGCCAATTTTCCACCAGAAATATGTTGCAGGAGGAGAGTGACATCTTGGGCAAGTCTGAGTGAGGGTGCCAAATGTGGTCAAGAAAAATTTGGGTCCCATCATCAAAAATTTGAACCCAGCTGCAAATATGCTCCAATATCATTGACTTCAACCCATGAAAGGTATCCCGCCTATCCTGCCCAACATAGGCTGCCCTTTGATATCATGTAAGCAATAGATAATGGACTGATAAGGGATCAAATCAGTAGTCAAGCTTGGCACAATGACATCAACATGATGGGCAACTCAGCTACTTCCGGCGTTGCCATCAACATTGCCACACCATGTTGTGCTCATCATCCCCCACAATGAGCTCACTATTTTACTTATTCTGCACCCTTTCCCTTCGCTTTTTTTGGTAGATAACACTTATATATGTTCATAGAGTGTTAATGAACAATAAATTTCGCTTTTACATCCATTTTTGGCCTATAACAAACATCTTCCATTGATAAGCAGAGGAGGAGGGGTCTCTTTCCCCATTGAGGGGCTCTACTACATGCACATGTGTATATAATGATATTTAAAGCCATGTATATGAGTGGGAATGGTGCTGTATAAGGTAGGAAGGGAGTGAAGGGGGAGAAGTGAGAGAGTGACCAGAGAGGGTAACCTGTACTGAGCATGTACATGCTCTACAGTCACCAGGGTGTATGCGGATAGATGGAGGGATGTATGTAGGAGTTGGGAATGAAGTTGGGAGAGCTGGGAGTGAGGTGCTGTGTATCAATGCACCTGTATGGGGAGGGGGAGAGGTTATCACTTACCTATACTCCTGGGCCTTCCACTTCTAATATTGGCATTGAAATAGGATAAGATAGTTATAGTAAATGATGTGATATGCCCCCTAAAGACTATAGAGTGGTCAGCATAGACAGAAAAGACAATAAGGAGTGAGGAGGAGGAATGCTTACTCTGAGAGATCTGTGGAGCCAGATCATTTGCTTTCTTTGATTCCTAGGTCTAATATAAAAGTATAATGAAGGTTAGTAGAGGTTATGGCAGGGGGATAAGGTTCTGGCTCACCAGCATGGGTTCCCCATTAACATAGGTGAACTTCACTCACCATGGAGCACACATTACCTGGCATCTATATATCCTTCCAACCATTTAGTATAGTCCATTACCTCATAGAAATAGCCTAGGTACGGTCCTGGAAGTCAAAACTTCATCCTGCAAGGTAGGGGTTTCACCTACTCACCTATTCTCCTTGTCACTCTATGCAAGCTCATATAGCCCATTAGTGACAGTGTAGACAGGTATACCAAGGCATCATAAGCAATATTAGACATAAAAATCAAATTCAAGTTGTAATAGATTAAAACGACACTCTCCCACATGTCTGAACAGTCTTCAAAATTGGGCATTGCCAACAGTGGAGGAGGCCTCAGGGGCATTGATTTCAATGTGCTCACTGCATCAATCACTGTCTGGCAATTGCTGGAATGAGTGATTGATGCCTTGAAGGATGTGTGTACACTCACTTTTTGCCAGCTCACACTTCCCCCAACCACAGGAACCTCTCCCCTTTCCCTTCTCCCTGGTTAAGCACAAGTACCGCACGTGATAGCAGTGGCAGTGTGCAACACTCTATGGTCGGCAGATGGACTCAGCTTCAGCTACATGAGTTGGTGAGCTGTGCCTCCCTGCACTACTAGTGTGTCCATTATTTCAGGCTATGAACTTGTTGCATGGACTAAGGGTCCAGGGAGCTATGAGCAAGAACATGGAAATTGTTGTTGATTATCAGACTAAAGTTCTACATGTACATAGTAAGGTACTTATACAACTAACCAATGGAAGCAGCATGTTTCCAAGTTACAAGACCATGTGGAGCCTAAGTCTAAGAATACAGGATAAGAGGTGATGTTTCATACAATCGGAAATGATAACACTAAGTATAGTTCAGCAAACAGACAGATGGGACACCAGCAGGAATTGCACATACAAGTCAGAGATCCAATCTAGGAGATAGCTGTTAGGCAGAGCGAGTGTGAGGCGTCCACAGAGCTAGTGGGATCTGAGAGTCATGGTGCGCTCGTGTTGCATTGGTGTGGACCAGAGTGTTGAGGTAATGGTCCATGCAGTGGCAAGTGGAGAACCTCATAATCTAAGACATCTGTAGTAATATATATTCTGAGGTTGAACTTAGAATAATAACTTCTCCCGTGCACCCGTGCTCACGCCGTGTCCACCATCAATAAGCTATTTATATTATTCTGGCTATCTACATACAATAATTGATCGTATCAACGAGGCATATCACATTCTCAACAGGTTATGGGCCCTGGTTGCCCATTCTAGGCGTGTTGTTGCAATCACACATCTGAGACATATTTGTTCACTCGTTGAGGTCACACCTGATGTCTACTCAGCAAGCTGATACTGATATGATTGATGCTGTCGACTACAGAGATCAAGCCGAATTGGACACGGTTGCCGATATTGATGCAATGGTGGCAAATATTCAGTCCATCTTGCAGACACGGCAACCAACAATTTTTCCCGCTGTACCTGAACCTGAAGTCCAGTCTCCCTTTACTCCCAATGATTCCCTTACTATAGCTGCCCAGAGTAAACTCACCGATGTTAATTTGGGCGGACTTTCAACATGCAAAGTTGATCTGAAATTAGAGGCTGGCAATTGCATATCGTGGAAAACCAGGATCCACAAGTTCTTTAATTTATTCGAGATCACTGATATAGTCCACGGTACCGAACCAATGCCTCAGGATCCTGTATTAGCACGTAAATGGCTGGGGAAAGATGGCGTCGCCCAGGCGTTGATTACTAATAACATCAACGATCAACAAATAAATCATGTCGTTGATGCTAATACCTCAGCAGAAATGTGGGAGAATCTACAATCTATACATGAGACCGTGGGACTTTCAGGTATCATGGCAGCAAAGTGTCGTCTCCTTAATACAAGGGCAGATGACAACACCAATATTGTAGATCACATCAATAATCTCCGAGAACAGCATAATGCGCTTATTAATATGGGAGAGCACATCATGGATCAAGAATTCAAGTCGATCATAATCATGTCACTACCAGAATCTTGGGACGTGTTTACAACTTCCTATCAGGGAAGTAACACTCGGCGGTCATGAGGTCTAGAGCAACCTCAAGTGCTGATGTCTTCCCAGGAATTTTCATCAGTCGTTATACAGGAGTACTACCGTCGTCACCATGATGATCATCCATCAAATAGTGTTACGTATTACACGCACGACGACAGGCCCCCAAAGAAAAAGAAGAATACTAATTATTCAAATACTCCTAAGCCTACATGCAAAATATGTGGATGACAAAATCACATGATGAAGAATTGTCGTTACAAAGGCAAGCCGAAGTGCGGCAAGTGTGGGAAGTTCGGCCATCAGACCGAGAAGTGTTGGGGCGGAAAGAAGCCCAACAACAAAACTCCCAATACTAAACAGGAACGCGCAAATGTTATGCGCAATCCACAAGAGGACGAATTAGCAGCCTCTACATCTTATGTAACCAAAAGTGACAATAGCGAGTCTTTTTCCTTTTACCCGTGGATTCTTGACTGAGCAACCACATCACATATTACTAAGACAAAGTCGGTGTTTACCGACTACACGCCCACGAAACCTATTCCCATTACAGGATTAGGTAATATTCATGTTCACATGTATGGATGCAGAACTGTAGAAGTCCTAACATCATCAAGTCAGCGGGCTCAGACTATAATACTACATGATGTCCTATACGTTCCTGACGTGCAAGATAATTTATTATCTATTTCTCGCATCAATCATTCAGGGGGACAAGTGCGCTTCACACAAGGACAAGCTTACCTAATAAATAAAAATAATCAAACAGTAGCCAAAGCTAGTCTAGTTAATCGGCTATATGTTCTTGATTTTTTCAGGCAAGCAGACTCATCCAAACGTGCTAACATAACTCATCCATCTCAAAATACTTGGAACAAGTGGCATAGAAAATTCGGACATGTGGGAATTTCTGGACTAAAACAGTTAAAGCATGGGAATCTAGTTACTGGATTTGATGTGGATACCGACTCATTATTTTTGGAATGTGAGCCATGTATAGCCGCGAAACAGGCACACACGCCGTTTCCGGATCATGCTGAACCATGCAATACTGTACCTGGTAAATTAACACATACCGATCTGTGGGGTCCCACTAGTACCCAGGCACTCACAGGTGCACGGTATAATATTGTTCTTGTTGACGATAATTCCAGGCACCTTACAAGCAAACAAGTCAAAACAAAAGACGAAGCTTGTACAAGGTTACAAAATTATCTCACATATATTGAGTGGCAATTTAATTTCAAACCAAAACAAATACGGTTTGATCAAGGATGAGAATTTCTTAATCAGAAATTTATTAATTGGTCCACTGAACGTGGGATTAAAATAGAAACTACTGCACCTTATTTGCCATCCCAAAACGGCATAGTGGAACGGTTTAATCATACCATTATTGAGTTGGCGCGAGCTATGATTCTCGCGTGCAATGTTCCCAAAAGTTTATGGCACGAAGCCGTTAATCATGCTACCTACATTAGGAATAAATCTTTCACATGTGCTATCAAGGGCAAAACTCCTGAAGAAGGTTACATGGGACATAAACCCAATGTTTCTCATCTACAAGAATTCGGCAGCCCCGTATGGGTGCTAAACGAGGCACGTCAATCAAAACTTGATCCCAAATCTCACAGAATGATGTTCATTGGATTCATTGATGGACCACGTGCTATCAAATATTACAATGCACACACACACCACATGAGCACGATGTGAAATTATTACTTCATGCGTGATCCTCCCGACATACAATTTGAGGGGGAGGATGAGAATAATGGAGATCAAATTGAATTAGTCGGGCACCATGAGAATTTAATATGCAAACATCCAGAAGGTGACTCGCCTCCCATCGAGAGAAATTTGAGACCATGAAAACCAGTCGATTATCAACTATTGGATGATCTGCTTCTAGCATATGATCCATCTCCGGAATTAACGGCCTTAGCCAGTGAAGATCCAGAGGAGGAATCATGGGTCAACTCGAATGATGTAATGAGCACTATTCTAGATTGTGCAAATTTAGCATCAGAAGACCCACAAAGTTTGAAAGAAGCGCATAAAACGTCTGAGTGGCCTGAATGGGAAAGCACTATCCAGGTTGAGTTGTAACAACTCAAGGATCAGCAAACATGGAAACTTACCGATCTGCCAGATAATCATAACCCCATCAAGAATAAATGGGTATTCCTTAAGAAATATAATAAAGAGGGCACATTAACGAAACATAAAGCCAGATTAGTGGCTAAAGGTTGTTCCCAAATACCGGGAATGGATTATGTTGACGTGTTCTCACCTGTTGTTCAGCTGGAATCCCTGCATGCAATTCTTGCACTAGCTGCTCTTGAAGACTGGGAATTTGTCATATGGATGTTAAGGGCGCATACCTTAACGGAATCCTGAAGGAGAAAATCTATATGGAGCAACCTGAAGGATTCACAGATGGCACGATGAGTGTATGTGAATTAATAAAAACGCTCTATGGACTTAAGCAATCTGGATGTGAGTGGAATATCCAGCTCAATACTAAACTCACAGCTCGTGGATTCAAAAACTTGTATTCCGACCCATGTGTCTATATCCGAAGGGGACTGGATGGCACACAAATAATAACCATATGGGTTGATGATTTATTACTTTTCACAATTACTATTGAATCCATGGCAAAACTCAAACAGGAAATTAGCAAAATGTTTGAGGTATCCGACCTTGGCGAACCTAACAAAATTGTTGGCATCGAGATCAATCACGATCATACAAAGAAGTTGATCACGATCAGTCAATCAACATATATTGATGCTATCCTTAAGAAGTATGGGATGGCCGATGCTAATTCAGTTACTACTCCAATGGACTCAAACCTTAAACTTGAGCCTGGAGAATCGGAGGCCAGAAATAGAAGCAATAATTACACATCCATGATTGGCTCCTTAATGTATGCTGCTGTTGCCACGCGACCTGATATTGCATATGCTGTGAATAGATTAGTATCATTCACAGCAAATCCTACTTTGTCACATTGGAACACTGCTAAGCACATCATGTGCTATCTTAAAGGGACAAAGAACTACGGGATCACTTATTCAAGAATAGATGATCCGAATGATTACATTCATGGATATTCAGATGCCAGCTTTGCTAATAATGATGATCGCACATCAGTATCCGGATATAGTTTCATGAAAGCTGGTGGCGCGATCACTTGGGGATCCAAGAAACAAAATTCTGTTTTCCTATCATCAACTGAAGCTGAGTATATTTGTTTGTCGGATGCAGCGTGCGATGCCCTCTGGCTGCAAAGTCTATATTCGGAATTGGGATATACCCAACCAGAACCAACTTTGATCCACGGTGATAATTTAGGCTCATTAGTGATCACTGAAAATCCGTGCTATCATAAGCATACTAAGCATTTCGACATCAAACATCATCTCATCCGTGATCAAATCAAAAATGAAACTGTTCAGCTAAAATATTGTCCCACTAGCGAAATGACTGCAGATATATTTATTAAAGTGTTACCATGACAACTTTTTATGCATCACCGTGACACTCTCAATGTATCCTCCACTTGAGGGGGAGTGTTGAGGTAATGGTCTGTGCAGTGGCAAGTGGAGAACCTCGTAATCTAAGACATCTGTAGTAATATATATTCTGAGGTTGAACTTAAAATAATAACTTCTCCCGTGCCTGCGCTCACGCCGTGTCCACCATCAATAAGCTATTTATATTATTCCAGCTATCTACATACAATAATTGATCGTATCAACGAGGCATATCGCATTCTCAACACAGAGTGTGTAAGTGCAGAATAAGAAAGGACAGGAATTGAAGACAGGAATTGAAGTCAAAAGGAAAGGTAGGCAAAGAGCGTAGGCATCAGCAAGGGGTATGTGTAGGGTGTAGCACGGGTCACACCATGGCTAAAATTTAACACACCGCACCCATACCTGTCAACACCGCACCCGTTCTAACACCGCACCCGCGGTGACAGGTTTAACCCACGGTCTGTCATGACACACTGCAGGTGTGACACCATGTATATACACCGTGGTCTTGACTATATTTTGGCCTCGTATTTAGACATTCTACATGGTTGAACATCCTGTATTTGTATTATATAACCCATTTATTAACTTAACTACACCTTGTATACAATATTTAAGCCAAACCTCAGCTACAGGCAATAAATCTTTTCATGGAGGGACTTTATTTAATTATTTTTGAAAAAGACACCTCTGCCACTTGAGAAGAGCGACGGAGGGATTTATTTATTCCATAATTCTATATACAATACTAAAATTATAAAAAGACAAAATGCCATCTCGTTGCAAACGAGACGGGGGGCGAGGGGTAGGTCCCCATTCTTCGTGGAAACTGCCTTGCGTTCTCCCTGTTTGCACCCCGCGAGCAGTTGCTCACGGCGGTGGTTCAGGGCACTGCTGTGGTTAGGGTAAAGCACGGGTGCGGGTCAACCTGCGGTAACTAGGCGGCGGGTTTGACAGGTACGGGTACGGTTGCCGAAATGCCATACCTGTGGCACACCGTACCCATTTTGGTGGTGTCACGGGTATTAACGGGTATTCCAGTCACCGGCCACGGAAGATGCCGGACATCGATCAACGAGCCTCCGTCATCGACGAAATCGTCGTTTGTAAGTATTTTTATTCTTATTTCACAACTAACTGAGTTTTTAGGTTCTACACTACTGCCCACACCGGCGACACAAAGCGAACGAAACGGGCCCAAACGACTTTTATCATCGTTTTGGCCCCAGGTAAGTTTTTCTTTGTTCATATCTTGTTTTCTTTATTCAACTAACTTCATTTTCATTGTTTACAGGTTTTAACTTATAACGACGCGACTCCCACGACGATGACGACGGCCACCACCACCATCACCACCATCACCACCATCACCACCACCATCACACCACCACAGCACCCCCAA
>QMFE01000666.1:0-13010 GCA_003314665.1 Tricholoma sp. MG77
GCTCGATGTGCATATCGAGCTCCGCACGTATTACGATAACTATGTCATGGAAAACACCGAACATCCTTTCTACAACACCATCGACCAGTTCCGCGAATGTACGAGATCGATATCGAGGAGTCTCGCACCCCATCTTTGGCGAATCAAGTCGTTCAACCTTGACTGTGACGAGTTTAAGTCTATCTCCGATATACAGGGTGGTTTCCAGCTCGTCCCGATGAAAATGCTGGAAGTGTTGCGTGTTCATCAGGTCTTCGAAGAGCAGAGCTTTGAGAATTTCCTCGACGACGACGACATCGAGGTGGCGGCGATCTCGGTTCCTCTAGGTTCTTGTTGTGTGGAAGAAGATATGTATCCTAGACTTCAATCGGCAATCCTAGCGGCAATACCATTAGATTGGGGAAGATTTTGTCCGAAGAATTTGCACACGCTGGAAATCAGTTTCCTTCCCATGGAAGCACGCCCGGATGGAAAGACATTGCGACGGATTCTCCTCGCCAACGAACATTCCTTGGAGTCGTTGACTATCCACGGTGCTGGCCCAGTGGATTGTGTCGTAGACCCTTACGTGATGTCAAAGCTGCGACATCTCGACCTGGGATATGCCTATCCATCTGAGCTCGTACATCTTGTCAAGTGCATGCGTGTTCCAAACCTCACCACGCTCAATATCATCGACCTGCGCCGCTCGCTGACATTTGCCACCGAAAGACGTCATCTCCATTATAGCCACGCTGCATCAATCCTTTTTCAGACAATCATAAATGAGCTCCCTCTTCACCAGGTCAAGCGGCTTGAGCTTCGGCAAATCTCTCTCATGCCAGAGACTGGGCTTCTTCCTTTGTATCCCGAGGTGCAGATTGTACCCAATCTCTCTCACCTCCCTATCCCCGTTACAGCCCTGCATTTCTTATGCCGATTGACGGGACTCGAGAGCCTGACCATCGCCAGCCCTGACCCAGGCACTCTGCACGCGCTGAACTATCTTCCACCTCCTATCAGAGCCCGTGGCCTTTACGACGGTCCGCAATTTACTCATGTGCCCGTTCCTGCGCTCAAATCCCTCCACTTGGTAGATTTCAACCTCCCGCTTGTCCGGTTTTTCCTTGCAATTCGCCGCAGTCACTATTTTTGTTTTCGCCGGCTTCGTTCCCTGATGTTCAGTATGCCTGCTACGTGGATGCTTGATGTTGATTCGTTGTTGTTTCTAGCGCATAGCGTCGAACGTTTTGATACGATACTTGAACCTTCCATAGAAGATGACTTCATAACCCCCCTCTCCTAGATTCCGTACCACTTTGTCGTATAACATCTGTCTCCTTATTGTTCAGCAGTGTTGAATCTTGAATCTCTAGAATCAATCACTTTCTATGTAAGTCAAGTAGCACCTCTATCCCGCGATCTTGCCAACTGAATTCGAAGTTCCCCCGTACCGCTCGCCTCCCCCTTTTCAGCCTTGAATTTAGCTGTAACAATTGCGCACGCCTGATCAGTTGACATGACGTGATCGGATCAAGCCAACTTATATGTTGAAAAGTTGATGCTCTCGATGTGTCTCTCCCACCTCTGGTCCTGGATGATGTGAAGTCAATTCTCCAACTTCACAATGATAAGCTTGTCATTTTCCGAAGATCAAGTGACCGGCCAAATATTCACATTTTCATCCGCTCAATTGTAAACTCACTGAGTTCCTTCACAGATCTAGAGTTTATTATTCACAACTGGAAGCCTGGGTGCCCACCACCCCCAAAGTTCTTGATTTTCTTTGATGACATTAATGATGCAATCCAGGCCTGCACACATATCCAGTCACTCCTACCATTGGAGTACCGAAGTAAGATTAAATGGTTTGATTCTGACATGTTCAAGAGGCCATTGTCCTTGATAACTCGTCTACTACTTCATTGCTCATCCTCAGGTATGGTTTCTAATTTGGGATATCATGGATTTTTGGTAGTCTGCTGTCACTTGTCACTGTGGCTGCCTTTGTTTACAGGTGTTTTGTGCTAGGCCTTACTGATTGAAAGAATTAATGTTATGGACTTTCAAAAATTTTCATTAGTCATACAGATAAGATTAAATATCATCCACCATCGGATGAAGTCTTTCAACCACGAAGTAGGGCATGGGAAGAAGGCTGGATTTATGTATGATACAAGTGGATTTGACCTATTATGCATACAAACTTGGCCGTTCACAATGTCTGGTACCAACATGCATACAAACTTTGTCTGTATGGATGTTTGATATCAATATGCATATGACCTTTGTCTGTTTTTATGTCCGATACACTACGTGTACAAACTTGGCAAAAAAAGTGAGGTCCGAGACATGTTGCTGACAGATCAAGCCAAAACTAGTCTGATGAAAATGGCCAAAATGTGGTGATTTTGGATCGGACCTATGACAGCATATGCCGGGGTCCTAGTACATGTGGGAATGTATGTACGGAGATAGCCGAGGTCGATGCACAGGCAAAGCAATGTTTCCAAGTTTGAAGTATCTGGTGTGTAATCAACGCACGATTGACTCTCTCTTGGACTTCAGAACTTAGATCATGAATAGTTTTTGATAAGTCTGCTTCTGCCAGTACTTAGGGTTTCGTTGTACTCCACGAAGACGCTCTTTGGGAACGATGGGCGCTTAGCCTGATTAAGGTACACCAAAAATGGAAAGTAGCATGGTGAAGGTGTGTCTTCCCAGCTTGAGTTGTTCTGCACCTGCACCAAGTACGTTCTGTACGGGTATGAAGTTGCGAGATGACCTAGCTTTTAAAGAACATGGTGTTTCGGAGAGATCTATCGGGACACAGGTAATGATTTAATGATTTCCGTTCAAGTTGGCCAGCACTGATATCCATACCTTTGTCCTCTATTCAGAACTCCAAAGTATCACTTCAGGAGTATATGGCATTGGTACAGAGTATAGTCGATAATCCTATTTTCTCAGCTGAGGAGAGAGAGATGCTTGTGACTGGACTTGAGGATTCAGAGGAGTTGCTTAGCAGAGAAGAGAACGAACCCGAAATGTTGGACTCCGAGTTGGATTGCGAATCTCAGCTTGATCTATTGCGCATGATTTGTGATCCTTGCGTCGCCCGCTATAGGGAATCAATGGAAGCCAAGGTATCGATCCATGGCCACGGAGCTGATGTTCGAACGTCGATTAACTAGACTTTTCAGGAAAGTAGGGGTAGTCCACTTCTACCTGAGCATGGTGCTCCAGATGCACTCAGTGTCGAGACGAAGGCGAGTAGATTCCATGGCTACGTTGGTATTATCACTGATCTTCATATCATCCCAGGGCTTCAAAATTGCCCTTCAAGAGTATATGGTTTTGCTACGGAGTATGGTCGATAATCCTATTTTCTCGGCCGAGGAGAGAGAAATGCTTGTAACTGGACTTGATGATTCGGAGGAGTTGCTTGGCAGGGAAGGGAACGAAACTGAAAAGTTGGACTCGGATTGGGAATCTCAGCTCGATTTACTGCATGTCATTTGCGATCCTTACATCACCCGCCACAGAGAGTCAATGGAAGTCAAGGTATCAATCCATGGAAGCTGATGTTCGAACCTTGATTAACTGGATCTTTCAGGAAAGCACGGATGATCCGCATCTCTCCGAATACGGTGCCCCAGAAGCTCTTGGTGTCGAGACGAAGGTATGTAGATTTCATGGCTTCCGTTAGTGCTATCCTTGATCTTTATATCATCGTTCTCTATCCAGAAGTCCAAAATTGTACTTCAAGAGTATGTGGATTTGCTACGGAGTATTGTCGATAATCCTATTTTTTCGGAGGAAGAGAGAGAGATGGTTTCGATTGGACTTGGTGATTCAGAGGAATTGCTTGGCGGAGAAGAGAATGAAATGTTGGACTCGGCTTGCGAATCTCAACTCGATCTGCTCCATGGCATTTGTGACCCTTACATCATCCGTCACAGAAAGACAATGGAAGCCAAGGTGAAGCTCCAATGCAACTAACCCTCAACCGTAAATCATCAAACCATACTAATTATGGAATTTTCAGGAAATTAGGGATATCTTGGTCAAGTACATTTTTGGTCTGAAAATGGTGCTTTCCGAGCATCATCATCTCGGGGAGGAGCAAGTTGACTTGCTTTATGGTGTGGTCTTGGAGACAGATGATTGGCTCAGCATGGTGGCTCAAGATGAGCAGATCACAAAAGTGGATTAAGTTTCTCAACTTGACCGGCTCCGCACCATATGCGATCCTTTAATCCAGAACAATGCAGACCAAGGCCGTATGCTTCAGGGTGATAGCCAGTTCCGATTTGGAGGGCCATGTCAGGAAGCCGAGAGGCTGCGCGAAGAGGCGAAACGTTTGCCCCACAACAGCCCAGATCGCGTCCAGGTAGTCATGCGCCTGGCTGATATATTCTTGATGCGTTATATACAACTTGGCGAGTCAACAGACATGGAAGCAGCCCTGAAATGGTGCAATGAACTGATTGACGTTACATCACTACATGACCCCTTTCGACCTCGCCGTCTCGCTAATGTTGGCGCTCTTCTCTCCAGTCGTTTCCAAAACTTCGGTAGAATGGAAGACGGTGACAATGCCATCAAATCGCTGCAAGAAGCAATCAACCTCTCACCATATAATGAGCCACAGCGGCCTTCATTCCTCAAAAATCTTGGCATCGTCTTCCACTGTCGTTTTAAGCACTTTGGAAACAATGCAGATTTGGACAAGGCTATCGAAACATTGCGCGAGTCAGCCTCGACTACATCATCAGTCCATCCGGAGTGGGCTGATCGGCTTGATACGCTGGCTCTCGCGCTCTACACTCGTGCCGAGCAGTTTGGGTCTATGAATGACATTCAGGAAACCATCAGCTGCCTACGGGACGCTGTTCAGCTTACACCGTACAATAGCCCTAATCGCTCGGTTTATCTGAACAGGCTGGGTCTATCAATCCGGCTTCGTTATCAGTCCCTCAAGGAAGATAAGGACGCGGAAGAGGTCATCGAAAAGTTGCGCCAAGCCGTACAAGCAACAGCATATAACATCTCCCATCGTTTAATCTGCCTTAACGATCTCGGCGTCGCCTGTCTAAATCGCTTCCAAGATTCGAAAGGTCGGGAACACATCGGCGAAGCTATTGAAACGCTTTCTGAAGTAGAGAAACACACACCACGCAATAGCCCAATTCGCATTGAAGTTGTCAACAGTTTGGGAAATTCATTTCAAAGTCGTTTTCTGCAGTTTGGGGGTGTGGAGGATCTGGAGGCATCGATAAATTGGCTACAAGAGGTGGAGAAAGGCACGCCACGCTACCACCCCGATCGACCCATCCGTCTCAATAATCTTAGTGCCTCCTTAATCCGTCGCTTTCAACAGTCTGGATGCATAAAAGACAACGAAGACGCTATGACGGCATTGAGCAAAGCAATCCAGCTTATATCGCGCGATAGTCCACACCGACCTAGTTTCCTCCATAATCTAGGCAATGCATTTCGCAATCAGTTCCAACGTTCGGACAGTATCGATGACATCAACAAGTCTATTGAAACTTTACGCGAATCGGTCAAGCTCACCCCACGCATTCATCCACTTCGAGCTATCCGACTCTCTATCTTGTGCCTTTCACTCAATGCCCGTTACCGTGCGTTCGAGGACACGAATGACATAGAAGAGGCTATTGAACTGCAGCGAGAAGCGGTCAAGCTTACACCAAATGATAGTCCTGAGAGAGCCGCTCGTCTCGTCAATCTGACCACCTTCTTGAAGCATCGGTTTTCGCACTCTCGAGAGGCCAAGGACATTGACGAAACCATTAAACTTGTGCGGGGCGCACTGGATACTACGCCGCATGAGAGCCCTGATCGAGCTACGTATCTGGACGATCTTAGCAACTCTTTCCACCTCCGTTTCAAGCGGTTCGGGGTAGCGAGTGATGACGAGGATGCCTTTGTAACTGCACGAGAGGCTGTCCGGCTCACCCCGGATGATAGCCCAAGACTACTCGGCCGTCTCAACGATCTATCCACGTTGTGCCAATTTCGTTTCACTCGATTAGGAAATATCAATGATATCAATGAGGCCATCCAACTTTCACGCAGAGTGGTTGCATCTACAGTTCAGGCTCATGACAATCCCCAGGCGCCATCAAGAGCTGATTGCCTAGACACTTTAGCAATGGCACTCATGTACCGCTTCTCCCTGTTCCAACTGGTCATGGACATTAATGAGGCCATCGAAAAGCTAAGGGAAGCGGTTAAAGTTAGCGGCGATGGCTTAGGACATCTTAACTCCCTGGGTTTTCAACTCCATGTGCGCTTCTTGCACTTCAATAACGTCGAAGACATCGACGAATCCATTCAGATACTACGCCGAGTTGAAGGTGAGATGTCGATGGACAATGTGAACCGAAGTAAACTCCAGTTTAATTTTGGTATGGCCCTCCTCTCTCGCTATGAGCTCAATGCCAATATCCAAGACTATCACGATGCAATTATGGCCCTTCGATCATCTTCTTCGCTTGTTACTGGTTCCCCAGCTGGCCGTTTTGACGCTTCGTGCAGTTGGGCCCGTGCCGCACATGCTGCAAAGGACTTCGCATCAGCGTTCGAGGGGTATACGCAAGCAATCCACCTCTTAGCCCAAGTGGTATGGGTCGGTCTCAGTGTCAATGCCAGGCTTGACTGGTTATCAAAAATACAAGCGTTGGCTTGTGACGCCGCCGCATGTGCCTTTGAGCTCTGTGTCATCGAGCCAGATCTTCAGCAGCACCATCTTGGACGCGCCGTTGAGCTCCTCGACCGAGGTCGTTCCTTGTTGTGGTCCCAAATGTCCAATATGAAGTCTGACTTGGGAGATTTGAGCAAGGACCACCCTACATTGGCAAGGGAGCTTATTGAGATTGGGCATGCCCTCGACCAAGGCAGTTTTCGTGCTTCGAACCAAGCCCCAGTGACAGAAGATGAAGGACAAATGCATCGTAGGCGTGCCGAGGAATGGGAACAGCTCGTAAGTCGCATCCGCCAACTCCCTGGCTATGACCACTTCCTCCTTTCACCTCCAATTTCCGAATTGCGGAACGCTGCGGCAGGCGGGTCAATCGTGGTTATCAACATTAGCGCACATCGCTGTGATGCAGTGATCGTTCGAATGGATGATGACTTGGTGTTCGTTCCTCTGCCCAGCGTCACCGCTGAAAAACTGAACAGCTTGGCGAAGGATCTGTCGGAGAAGGTCAGAATCTTCGAGACTAACACGGATCCAGGTTCTTTCCACGACGACCTGAAGAATAGCCTTTATGATACATGGACCCTATTGGGAAACCCGATTATCAGTAAATTGCAATTGCTTACAAATTCACCACCACCACGAGTTTGGTGGTGCCTTACTGGATTGCTCACATTTATACCTATTCATGCGTCGCTTCCTCGACCTGTAGCCCGGGCGCGCAAACGGGCTAAAGGAATGATGGACCGTGTCATCTCATCCTACACACCGACTTTGTCCACTCTTCTCAGAGCTAAAACACGCCAGAATGTTCCACCCTTGCGTATGCTTGCTGTGGGTGTCCCAGAAGAAATCCCACCATATGCACCACTCCCATCTGTTGCTGCTGAGATGGAGATTATCCGTAACCGCCTACCTGCTGAACAATTGGAGATGCTCTTGGGGAAGAATGCTACGGTTGAAAGCGTCTCGAACGCGTTAAAGAGTTGCACCTGGGCTCACTTTGGCTGTCATGGGATTGAAGACTCAATGGAACCAATGGACAGTTTTTTAGTTATGTCAAGCGGTCGTCTTACACTTTCTACGATCGCGCGAGGCTCATTGAACCAGGCAGAGTTCGCATACCTCTCCGCATGTCAGACCGCAAGAGGGCATATGCATCTTCCAGATGAAGCCATTCATCTTGCTGCTGGTTTGCATTATGCAGGTTTTCGTGGAATCGTTGGGACATTGTGGTCCATTGCGGACGATACTGCGCAGACCATGACTGAGAAGGTCTATACCGAATTATTCAAGAATGGCACGACCAAGAGCAATGCTGAAGAGGCCGCCCATGCGTTGAACGAGGCAGTTCGCCATCTGCGTGACGACGCACAAGTTCCACTATCCCAATGGGTGCCTTTCATCCATATTGGACTATAATAACGATCACCGCATATGATTGTTTTACATAACTAGCTGATGATACACGTAACTTGTTTAACTTGAATGAAGCTGCTGTTCATATTGACCCCATCCCACTGCGCACACCTGCATTTGTTCCATAACTACGCATGATGAAAATCTTTCTACGCGCTTATTTCGACCCGTACTCAGTTACAGGATATGAGCGCACACCGCGACGGTATCAGTTTTGGTTACAGTTTCTGTCCAAAACGTATACGTATGGGCCATGCATCGTCATGAAATTTACATAAGGTTTTCCGCCACTTACATGACCGCCTTATATCTGCACGGGATCTACCTGAGAACGGCGTCAGCACTCAGCGCTTGCAGCTGTATCGGTCGTAATCGTCCGTAATCAGTGATATCGATATGGCCTCATGCAGTCGTCCTTATAAGTTCCCTCTTACTATTGACACTATTGAACGAGTGTCATTTTTGTTCTCAGCGGTCGCATCCTCAGCGAAACGAGATGAGCATCTCCCACATCGTTATCAGTGGCCTCCCAGAGGCAGAAGTCAAAATTGGCAGACTGGTAACAAACATCTGGGATCCCTTTCAACAGATTCACGACCCCCCATCGTTCTCCCGATTATTAGATTCGCAGACACATGTCATTGTCGATGAAAACATCACTAGTTCCCACTATGATTCATCTGGCTCATCGATCCTCGTTAAACTGTCGCAGCTTATGGGTTTAGGACATGATGTCATATCATCGTTATCAACGACAGTTGAGGCCAAGACGGCCACAAGAACGACATTTTCGAATTATTTGGATGCCTTCTACTCCTTATTCAGCAATCCTGACGCGGATGAGACTAGAAAGTGGATTCAAAATCGGCTTGATGAGGTTACTGATATATACATGGTCGTTGGTATCACCACCGTCACTGACGCCAAAGTGACGATGGGTAGTGCTGCCAATTCTAAATCCTTCCTCAAAGCCAACATCCCGGTATCCCAGATGGCTGCTCTGCCTATTCCATGGTCACCATTGGATATATCAATCGCAGTAGGAGTTGCACGAGGTGGCGCAGGAGGAGCAGTGCGTGAGATTAAAGGGACACGTGTCATTGGGACGCAATACTGCCGACTCAAGGTTAGGAAGTGGTGGCAAGCAAAGAACGAAGCGAAGCCCGCTCGCTTAGGGACCCCCACATGGCAGTCGTACATTATTCCGAAGCGCAGCGGCGCTGTTCCTGTCGATGACTCTGGTTGCTTTATGATCGAAGCATCTCTAGGTGAAGTTGTGAGTGCTGCAGAGATTCAAAAGTGGCAGGATGAGAATAAAGCAGGTGACGAAGGCCCTGAAGATGAGGATGAAGAAGACATGGTCGACAGCATTGTGATGGATGGTGTTGAACTGGTGTTTTGATCATGTGACCTTTGCTCGAACCATTCTGACTAAACGTCGTTTTGTGATGACTTCTTCTCATGGTCTAGAACACCTAATCAATCAAAGTGGCCTTCCAGGGCCTTCCACATCATGGCAAATAACAACCAACATCCTTCACTAGGCTCCTTTGTCTCTATGCTATCAGCAAATTTTAGTTTCTGTATATCTATTCAACATATCATAAGCGGCTATTTCAGGCATTCTCCGCTGCCCTGTAAGCTACTATGTAGCATAGTTTAGGAGGCAAGCAACCAGGCTAAGGCTGTAGCACCAATGTGCCGATTGTCCAAAGAGAAGAGGTATCTCAACATCACGTAGCTACTGCTGACCGTCTACAGGTTTTCATGCACATACCAAGAATCTTCCGGCCAACTTCATACAGGATGGGCAAATTAACGAAATAGGTCCAACCCAGGAAGACGCAGGGAACCAACCAGTCCAAAGGGACTTGGTACACATGCAGCGATGGGATACAAGATATACAGAAAACTAGCGTGATGAAAAAGACAAATGCGATGTTGATGTTAGCGAGCCTGGGCCAGGAGTCACCGAACGCCTCGCAGGACCCCTTGACGCGGAATGTATGCCGAGAAGGATTGAGACGACCACATATCCAGCCCCAAAAGACTGACAGGTACGTTGGGAAGAGAGTAAAAAGGGCGATGATGTTGACAACCTTGGTCTCGAACGACACCACCGGCAACAAGAGGAACAACCCGTAAATTGGGATATACTCGGACAACAATGGGACCCATGTCGTCATTCGGACACCAGTGATGGAGCGGAATATGACCCACAAGGTAATGCGGATGAGGATAAGGAAAAGAAACACGAGCATCACGAGCCAGTACCAAGCTCCCACCAGATACGCTAACCGATACTTGAGCGGAAGCTGCATCGTGAGCATGGAGCAATGGTAGAACAACAGTTGACCCGATCCTGCTACCCAACGTTCACGCTGAGTGTAGAATTCACTGAGCGTCGCTGGTGAAAGTCCCTCCGTCAAGCGGCACTCGAGGAATTTACTTGTCCAGCCGCGCTTGTGCAATGCCACTGCCGTCACCACATCCTCGACGGCACAGTTGCAGACATAGCCACCGATGCTCTCCAGCGCTGCTCGCTGCATCACATACCCTGTCCCGACGCAGAATGCACACCCCATGCCACCGAAACTTGGCATCATAAGCTGATAGAAAAGGGCGTGCTTCCCATCGAAAAATCTCACCAGTGGAAGTCCTTCATTATAAAATGCCTGGGTTGTCTGAACGAACGCCGTTTGATCGGACAACGTCGCTACACGACGCCCATCAACGACGGATAGCAAATGTGGAATAGTGCGTAGGAGGAAGTCTGACTTGCAGCGATGATCTGCATCGAGGACTACAATCAGCGTGTTGTGAGATAGAAAGAGGGCATTATTGAGGTTGCCGGCTTTGGCATCACTGCCGTCGGGACGTGTGATATACCGCAAGTTGGAGTGCTGTTGCATCAAAGGTTCTAGGTGAGTTCGGATGGGTGCTGAACGGGATCCATCATCCAATACGTGGACTACTAAGCGGTCCCTTGGATAGTCGAGTGCGAGTGCGGATTGTACTGTAGGCTCATAGAGCTCCCATTCCTCCTTGTAGCGCGGAAGAAAGATGTCGATACTTGGGTAGTCAGTGGGTTGCATGAAATCTTCCAAATGCAACGCGGGCTCCTCTTTGTACCACAGGATTGACGCGATGAACGTAACGACGCAAAACAACGATGCCAAAACCATCACCATGCGTGGGACGACGACAAGGCCGATTTCCAAAGGTGATAATGTTCGCTTGAGTGTCCAGTAGGGAATGGTCATGAAGAATGAGCAGATCGTAAGCACCAGATTGCCGACGCCTGAGATGACGAATGCGACAAGAAGAAAAGCAGTGATGACTCGTACTCGCCGGCTGCGACGTCTACTACGATGTTCGGCATCCGCCTCGGCCGCAAACTGTTGTGATGATCGGCTTGGAGGCTCAAGCCCTGCTTCCACATTGGAAGACATGTTTGAGAGGACCTAGAGCGTCACTACAGGTCGTGATAAGTAAGTATCCAAAATTACAAAGGGAGTGGTGACCACTTGCCAGGTTGTCTTTCCAGAGTTCGTCAACGCGGTGAAGGACACGGGGAGTTGCTTTTATCATTGCAATGAGGCAAGGCACAGTAAAATCCCATTCTTTCGTAATCAAATGTCAAACCAACCGCTGTGAACTCATTCAGTTTTAACCAAATAGTGGCTGCGGCACGCCGTTTGATCGCTTGTCACATCTGCAAGCGTGAAAAGGGCTCGTGCGTGTTCAGGCCGAGCTCAGTGGAGGCGCCTCCGAGATGGGCCATATTGCGTTCAGAAAGGATAGAACAGGATGTTGTTCGACTCCTCCTGGCTGGTGTGGTCACAGAGCAGCAGAGGTCGTCGATCTCTTCGGAACGGTGGAATTGTTTAGAGGCGTGCACGATGTGCGACAGGCAGAAATTTTCAATCAATTTGATTTTGACGTTGACGTTGACTTTGACGTTGAGTTCACGTTGGGTAAGGTACCATCACATATTGCAGTCAGTGCCTTTGCCGGTCCTGCTCATTGTTGCCCCCCGCTTAAGCTTGGCTCGACCTCTAATGCAATGTAAGTACTATGTGCAACCGGTAAATACAAAGATGACAACCCCACATGGAACCCCCGCTAAAGATCTTGGCCTCTTGTCGAATGAATCGCGTGCTTTGTCAGATTTTGTTTGCGATGAAGTGCGGTAGTGCGGCAGAAGTGTACTGCCACATGATGCACGACCACTAACTCCGCGTTACAGTTTCGGGGTTTACATAAAACGTTTAAACCTTGTTTATATTCTCCGGTCATTACATAAATCGCCCTTGAGCACGACCTCTGTTACATTGCTTGTCTGCAGCTCTCGGGTGGGTTGCAAAAAAAAGGTGAAAGAACGACCGAGATTTGCGGACCGCCATTAGAGTGGGCCGAAGTCGTCACAAATCACGATAGGGACAGGTGGAGCACTGTGGAGTAATCTATGTACCATCGTCAAATCTCAGGCTCTAGATGTTAATTCAAAGGGACTTGTTATTCAGTTCCATTATACCGGCGCTCGCCACCCCCTTTCAGCTTTTCCCGTACTATATCCACCGTTTGCCAATCTGTTGTGCCGAAAGTAGCAGGCGATGTTCCCTGACGACTTGCACAGGGACTCCGCTTCCCAAGGTACTTCGCGCCCAAACCGCTGCGTCATCAGTGGTCGCGCCTCCCTTCCCTGATCAGACAAGTCTCAATACCAAGCGCTGGACACTGAGAGCTGAGCTGCTGCCTGCCGCCACATTCTCAGCTCACAGCACGGACCTAATCCGCGTAACGTCTTCTCGCCAATCTTCATAGATCAGTACTAGTATAAGTAGGGACACGCCAAAATTGCCTCCGGGTCGTGGAAATC
>QMFE01000670.1:5018-19928 GCA_003314665.1 Tricholoma sp. MG77
AAAAGAAGGCTTGTGTAACTTTAGACTACAGGACACAGACAGTTTAGCCATGGCATTAAGGACAGACATGGACTTACTTGATTCATGATGATGACAGACAGGTTGAACCTTGGGATTGTGCATACTAGTACTTGACCACGCCGGAATTAAATAGCTGTTGTACATGTGCCGCTTTGTCGGGCCCTATGCACTAAATATGGAAAGCATCATGCCCTGAAAAATGGTCAGTCTACTGGGCTACCCTGAGCCATCCTTATGGCCCTATATAGTTGAGTCCTCGCGATTTTTCATAAATCAGCTGACACCAAGTGAGCATATATAGACTCCCCATGTTTGAGAGGACAAACTGCCTTGCAGTATTGGGTAAGGATCCCATGCTACTACAATTGCATGATGAACTGGTGCGTAATTAATATTAATATATTGAGATTGCTTCAGTGAGTTTTATTTCAGGGATGAATCTCACCATGAAATACAATACTAAACATACAGGAACTGGTTGTTGATATATTCAGCCGAGTTAGCATCGGCCTACCAGTTTTCAAATACTTCCCTAACCCCCACACAATGCCATGCACTGCTAGTACTGAACCTCCCTATGTTTTTAATGTCCCCGACGTCAGAGTTCTGCACAAAGTTGGGGCGATGGGCTTCCATAGATCACCTGTTTGCAAGGTCTCATTCTCGCCAGATGGCTTGTTCATTGCCACAGGAGATGATCAAGGCTATCTTGTAGTATGCTACACCTTAAACCCAGGTTTCTAGCTGCTGACAATCTGAACAGATCCGCTCAACTACAGACAGTCACCCCACAGTTTGGGTGTTCAAATCTGGAAGCAAAATCCGAGCCCTCGTATGGCATCCTGTCATCCAACGAGCTCTCCTGGTTGGGTGTGGGAATGGGGATGTTCACAAAGTCCAATTCGATATACACTCCATTCAAGATGAAACTGTTAGTAGTCTCTTATTTCTTGAATTAATACTCCCTGATATATCTTCGGCCTAGGAGCTGAGGGCCGTCGAAGTCTTTCCGGGATTCATCCATGCACTTGCCATCAATAACTCTGGCGATCTGATCGCAGTTG
This sequence comes from Tricholoma sp. MG77, assembly GCA_003314665.1. Lineage (NCBI taxonomy): Eukaryota > Fungi > Basidiomycota > Agaricomycetes > Agaricales > Tricholomataceae > Tricholoma > Tricholoma sp. MG77. Next base: position 6,104 of record QMFE01000670.1, read on the forward strand.
CCTTTGGAACACGTGAAGTGGCTTTGGTCCAAGTAAAAGATCTAAGTAAGCTCTCCTGTTTGAAAAGTACACCTGTATATTTAACATCCCTGCAGACAAACACTGGGAGTTGAATGCCATTTGTTACTTACCTCTGGAAGATACCCTTGCCATCGATGACAAGAGACCCATTGTGAAGGTCTTTTTCATTCAGGATTCTGTTGTGGTTACATTTGCATCGCCCAAACTTGGAATTCGGTGAGTTTCCATTTAAGATTAAGGAAGCTCATTCCTCACCTAGAGGTTCTGTCTAGTGCTTATTCGACAGCCAATCCTTTCCATGAACTGTGGAAGATAGCGACCCAAGAAAACATCGAAATGTAGGGAACTCCAGGTTTCTCAACAAGTGCTACTGTTGTACTAATGGCCTGGTAGTGGCTCTTCAGCACTATCGCCGTCTGAGCAGATCATCGCAGTTGCCAACGTTAATGATGGGATAGACTGGTATCTGGTACCGCTATGGTGATTCCTCCACACACCATCTACGATTTAGATGGGGAATTCTAGATGGTAGAGTTGGACTTCTTGGACAGCATTATGGTTGTAGCAGGGCATAGCCGATCACGGCTGATATTTGCTACGGTAGGGATGCTCAGTCGCCCGCAGGCTTATAATTTTCCTGGTGACTCTTGTAAGCCTGCAACTTCCCCAACAGTCTACTACTCTGTGACTGATCTTATTGTGTTAGTTATTCAAGCTGTGGTACATTCAATGATGCATATTCCGATAGCTCATGGCCTTTTATCAACTCCTTGTAGAGTTGCAAACTCCTTCAAGACAAATTAATTATTGTCGCTACAAGTATCCTGAAATTTGGCCTGATAAATGGAGAGAGTAAAATACATGTCCTCATTGACGACAGTCCTCACTATCGTCCCATGAATCAGATCGATATCATAAAGCCAGGCTTTACAAGACTGCCCAGGCCTATCATGCTCATGCTCAACATTATTTCTTATGTATGTCAAACCCATTCTTGATTGTAATTGACCAGTGGCATCTAATGTGTTTGTTACGATCTGAAATTCAAAGGCGTTGAGAGTAAGTCTAACCAATTTCTGCACTCCCGATACCTGATCATACTTGCACAGTACCGCCGTTCCATAGGAGATATGATTCTTTGGCTCTTCCTCTTTAGCATGGCATGTGTTGTGTCATGCCTACGTTGTGCATCTCCGCGCACCGCCGCGCAGTCAAGCGTCATCATGCGCACCCCACGCACGTGTCGCACGCCGCGCTTCCGCTTCCGCATGTCTCCTGAGCTCCCCGCACCTCGTGCATCCATTTTCATGCAATAACCTCGTTTCGCATCGCAACCCATATCTATTCTTGTGCGAGTTATTTCCGCGCGCGCACCATGCGACTCTAGCATCATCTGATCCGCTCTGCTGCACTCTCGCCTGTACTTGTCTGTTATCTGCGTTGTCCGCACGTGTTCCCGCGCGTAACCTCCGCAATACATCCGTTGTTGAACTCAGTCTCGTCCGCTCTCTAACTCTTAGTCATCCTCTTCACTTAATTCCGAAATACGGGCCCGTCGCTAGGTCAGGGCACAACCGGCCTGCTCTGCATGGTTGAAGCCATTGGCCCATATGTCCGCCAGTTCTTCGAAGCTGTGTATGTTCCCCTCTCGGACGAGTAGGCTTACATTCACTACAGCATCGTCTGTGAGCACCTCCGCATCTGCTTCACGCCTTGCGCTTCCAACTTCACTCTCCGCCCATTGGCGCTCTGCGCTGGATCTTGTGCGCAACTCCGTTCATGTCTTCGCACTACTGCTACACCTTCCGCGACTGTTCCCGCTTGTTCCCGCGCACATGCGCACGCTCTCGCGCTCGCACGTCAAGCGATACATCTGTTGCAATCCGTTCCCAGCTCGCATCACCTCGCGTGTCTGTCCGTCATCTGTTCCGTCCCTCCCCCAGCATGTTCTTCTCGGTTCGTAACAGATTTCTACTAGTAGATCCATCAATTGCTTTTCCAAATTTCCATGAATGCACAACACAAGGGGATGTCCATATATACTAGTACTATTGTATATGATAACAGGGACGTGTTCCATCAGAATCAGCTTACCCAAGGCTTGTGGCCTAGGTGTCCAAGGAACAAAATTTAAGATTGACATTTGAAAAATGCATGCTGTACGCATGCTAGCGCGAGTGTGGAAGAATAACATTAATTATTTCCTATGATTTGCATCTACTAGTAGATCTGGTAATTTGCACGTTGTATACATGAGGTGCTGTGTCAGGATAAATATTACTCAGAGATCTAAAATGTACTGGGGAGTTCATAGGACCTACATCGTGTTTTTGGCTATGTTCTCGGGCCGGGTGTTATCAGATAGCATGAGGTATCTAATATGATTTCCGTCGTGGGATGGAACAATTTTTGAAGACAGGTTTTTTTGTATGTCAAGTTGCAACTCAGGAAGTAACTTTCAACTGATGTGATGCGCGGTGTTTGGGTTAGTTTGGACCCACACGGACCCACAAATCACGACGATGCAACACATCCAAATATGTCGGCGATGGGCCAGTGATTGATGGTCTAATTTAAGTTTGAAACAAAAAATATGATCAGAAATAACAAAGGGACATATATATATACCGGGCAGTCACTTGAAGTGTCTTTGTTCAAAAAATTAAAATTAAAGGATGATGGCAGAGTCCAGGGTTGATATAGTTCTCATGTCCATAGTTCTTCCAGGTCTTATCCACATTAATATTCAACACAGTAAGCCACACAGCATCGATCCCTATTCTGTTGAACTAAACTAACATTCTCTGGGCAGGTTTCCTCGATCGATTTCGAAACAGTCATGCTGCAGCAAGCTTCAAACAAAGAGAAATATGTTGTCACTGAGTTTGAAGACATATTAAGCCTCCAGAACACTTCAGGCAACCCCCCCTGACCCCCTTAAATCGAAGATAGCTCAACAAAGACTCAACACACTGCTAATCAGAGGGCAGGAGTAGATAGAGGAATATAAGCTGCATAGGATGCAAAAAGACTGAAGGGGATCCATGGAGTCATGGGTGAGATACATGCAAAATAATGCATTTTGGAGTGGTTGATCGGGGTGGGCATCAAGACTTCCGATCATCGATGTCATGCACTCCCTGATCATACAATCATAAACACTTTCTTGAGCACTCCACCTGCACTCCTCAATGGATTCACTCTGGACCTTTTGCATTCAGTGCAATAAATCTTCCTCTATCTACTCCTGCCCTCTGATTAGCAGTGTGTTGAGTCTTTGTTGAGCTATCTTCGATTTATTGCCTTCTGTCCCACACATGCCCAGAGCTGTGCTTATGTGAGCATAGCATGTAGGTTTGACTTGTTGAAGATTAAATGTCATTTACAGAGGGAAATAATGCCAGTGTTGGGGTTTCACAGAAACAAGCCTTATAATAGTGTGTCAGGCACCAGATCACCCACTATTATAAAGCTGGGTTTGTGGGAAGATCAGGTGTTATAAACATGTACAAGCAATGCACCAGGAGGTCAAAGTTGTGGCCTCAGTAGGCAGAGGATAGACTACTAAGGTGTGAAAATAATACACATTAAAGGTGTGTATTAGAGTCTTTGTAGCAAATTGTTGTAGAGCTTTTGACTTCTTTTATTTGAAAAATTGTCACATGTCACAAAAAATGAAATACCTCATTCAATTCTATCATCTCTCATCTTCCACCTGCCTTCTCCCACATATCAGATACCTGTAGGTAACAGTAGAACATCAGGCTACTCAAACATAAGTTACCCATATAACATATAAATACTTGGTTCTATTGTTTAAATGAAGCTATATTAGTTAATTGTCACATCACCTCTGGGACTCCCAAGTATATGTGATGTGACAGGGCAGGGAATCCCACATCATTGGGACTAGCCCAAATGTAACATGGGGCTGCCCACAGCAGTTGGACCTTCCCAAGGTATACTTGGTCCAGATATGGTTTTGTGGGGCAGACCAAACTGGCTTTTGGGCCTTCCCAATGGGATGTCCAGGCCTATGCATGGGGAGGACCATGGTGCCTGGAACTATCCCCTGGTCTGAGGCCTTCTTAGGGTAGTCTTTCTTGGTGTAACAATCTACCCTAAGAAGGGGGTCAGGGGGGGTTGCCTGAAGTGTCCAGAACGAGATGGACTCTCACATTAAGAGTTTTCATGCCTCAAATGCAACACTAAAGGCGGAGAATGCAATGCTCAAACAGAAGAACAAGGAGCTGAGGACTTAAAAGAAGGATGATGAGTGGCTGCTGCATAGCTACCAGCTCAAAAGGGTTGAGTGGCAACACTGATTACAGGCTTTGGAAAATAAACAATCTAGCGCCGCAGCAACATGTAATGTTTTATCTGGTAAGCTTCTCCATCATGCTCTCCCATGGTTTGTCTCACACGGGATATGTGCAGGGCAGTGTGCTGTAATCCGCATGAAGCAGTCCAAAGAGAACGCTCAAATTACTACATTGGTGAACCAGTTCAGGGAGCTCGTCGCCAAAATGGAAGACAGGGAGTCCAAATTAGCAAACACGTAGAGCAGAATGATTGTGATGTGTTGTCTAGTGAGCCTTTATAATGCTGCTGCGCTAGTTGCCTCATTGGTTTGTAGAACAATGCGATGAGATCTGAAACCAGCATTCCACAGACAAAGAGCGCATTGGTACATTGGAGAAGGATATCAAAGTGATCGACGCTCAACTGAAAGACAGGGAATCCAAACTGGAAAGCGCACAAAAAGGAGAACATAATTTGATTGGTCAGTTTTTAAGGCACCCTCCTAAATTATTCTGCTTATCATGGATATGCAGAAACATGCGAAGAAATGTGCAAGATGCAGTCAAATGATAGGGAGCAGATTGGTAAGTTAGAGAAGCAGGTCAGGGACTGCAGCACCATTTTGGAAAAGATGCAATCCGAATTGACAGTATTACGGCAAAAGTATGAAAGTTTAATCAGAGTTTGTCTCTCATAGGTGCACACCTGTATACACACAAATGTTAGACCTGTCTGATTTTTGGCTTCTTTGCAGGTGCTGGTGTTCTGCGTAAATATAAGACAATGACTAAGGGAAACTTTCTACATATGGGGATGTTCCGTGTCTTCATTCTCATTCTCATTGTCATCATCAGCATCTTCGTCGTCACCATCGTTGGCTACCTTGTCCGCATTTTTGACATTTGTTGTCTGTGGAGGATGCCACCTTTCCTCCAGTCTTCCAAGGGTTTCAATAACACCTGCATCAAACGGTGTCACCCTGTCGATATCCTCTATATATGTTTTGTAATTGGTGCCAGCCGGATGATGAATGAAAATTTTACTTACTGCAGTCGCTCAGATTGAAAGCGGCGGGCGGCCATCTCAGACACACTTCGAAGGTAAAGTTACACCATGAAAGTGAGGTCCCAGGCACCCTATTGAATCCATCCCAAAACACGGTGTTCCCCTGGAACACTTTTTTAATGGAAGCCTCCATAACCTCTCCTGTACAACCCTCCACATCAGACATCATGTCGCACTGCTCTGCAACCTTGTATTCCCAGAGTGTTTTCGTGTGACGACCAAGGCATTCATAGTAAAATCTTTCCCCGTCACGTATGACCTTGCTCTTGCCATCGAATATCTCACGAAGTTCATATTTGCACCAGAACCATCGTACGAGGGTTCTTGATAGCTTCCGAGCATGGATAATTTGCACTCTTTCCTTGATATGGAGACCAGGCTTGTAGCTAAAGGGATTCAAGATGTCGCTGAGTTTTGTCACATTGAGCAGGTTAAAGAAGTTGACAACTCCTTCGACGGTATTAAGCTTGGGGATGTGCGCCAATTTCGGAGTAGGGATGTGGGAGGATGGCTGAAAGTTTTCTGCCACAGTGAAAGAATACACATGAGACACAGATTATCGTAGAAGCATGCAAGAATCAGCCATGTGCTGGGTGTTAGTCAATACGCTGCTACCAACGAACATATGCATGATCCCATAGACAGTGTCACTCATAGTTGACATTGCGTAAAAGTGTCCTCTGTGGCAGATCGAAGCCTCAGGCATTACAACTGCGTGAAGAGTGGCCAGATTCATGATTCTACAGTGGGTGAGGTAAGAGCAAAAATAAAACGCAAGAAAAGACTTACAGTCCCATGTCCAGTGTAAGAAGGATGGCTTCCAGTTCAAATTTATCGGTGTTAGTCCGATCAATTTGATAGTTCTTTGTGAACAACGTCGTGTTGGCAAGTGAAACACCTCCTCTGAGCCGACTGACAACCCACCATTTGCATCCGGTCTTTACATTCATGAAAGTGGCAAACCTGTCCACATCTAGGTGAAGTTTGTGATGGGCACCCGATGTCGCACCCAAACCCCACCTCACACTTGCAAACGGAAAGGCTTCATTGACATGGCAGAATTGCATACCTGCTGTGGTTTGGAAAGCCTCAATGTCGCTGGCTAGTCCTACAGGAGGAGCATTGTCAGGTGGTGGGTAAGACATTGGGAACTTGAGGGCATTCAGTATTTTACCCATGTCATCTGGCATTCTATGACTGCGTAGGAGGTCACAGGGCATGCCTATTTTGTGGTGGGCAACGCCTTTGTCATCCTCTGCTACGGAGTGATCTGCATGATGCAATTATGATGTTGAATGGGGAAAAATAGGATGAAGTGTGAACCATGGATCATTATCTCTCGATCCAAATTCAGAGATAGGGTCCTGAGTCCGTCCTCATCAAATCCATATGAGGCCCTTGTCATGCCAGTTACAATGATGTTTTTATGTCGGAAAATGCCCTGGAGGGCCTCAGGAGAGGAAATAATCAACTCATCATAACTCATCACATGAAACATAGACAATTCAGCTGAATCTCGATGCAAATGGCATGAAACGTCATCAATATAAAATTCCTTGACCGCAGCATGGAGGTCGGCCATGAATTCTACTTCGGAATCAAACTTCAAAATAGATACTTTGATCAGTAAGAACTGTAGCATAGCGTATGTGACGTACATGAAACCGAGGATGGAACAATCTCGAGTCTTCGACTCTCGCACCGTAGAGGAGCAAGAGATTACCACTGCGTTTCTGTAGAAAATAATACGAGTTGTATTAACAACAATCAGTAAGTAAAGTGCAGCCTACCACGATCTTATCATTCACATCCAACGACTTTTGCAGGGGCTCTACCTGTAACACCACTTGAAGCATTCCATAAATTGACAACAGCGGTGCTCACCATATCCGCTTGAAGGTCATTTATAGTAAGGTCAATAAGAATCTTTTCATGAATATCGCCGCCCACGGCTTCTTCCATGGTTGTAACCCTTTGCTTCTTTGTTGCTGGTTGCTTTGGTCGGGAATTGTTGGTTGGCTGTGTCTTTGACATCCTCTTGCGAGGATTCCAGGGAGCTGATATGTCTTGCTTCTGGCTGCCATCAGAGGTCGGGCGTCGATCGCGGCCTGATCGACGAGGGGCAACTTGAAGACTGGCAGCACCTTGGTCATGATTTGGTTTTGTGTTGAGATGGCAGGGTTGTCTGCTTCTGGGCGCATCAACACCCATGGTTTGTCTTGGCTTTGTGGAGTAGAAGCGGGCAAATGTGATGGGGAGGGTGTTTGAGGTAGATGGTTGTTGGGATTGATTTCGCACGGGGCCATCTGCTCTGACACATCTGCTGAATGATCGTGAGGATGCATCTCTGTACGTTTCTGATTCAGTCCCATTTATTTAGCCACTTGGCCAGTGAATTTACCTTCCTGATCCTCTTCTTCCTGAAATTGTGGATATTTTGGTTCATTTTCCATGTTTTCATCTTCGCTTCCTTTCCTTCTCTCTCTCTCTCTCTCTCCCTCTCCCTCTCCCTGATCCTCTTCCTCTTCCTCTTCTTCCAGAAAAGTAACCCTTGTTCTTTGGACGGAAGTGGCTTCAGATGTTGGATCTACCATAGTGCAATTGGTAATGCGTTACAAAGAGATTAACTTCACCATACCAGCCTGCAGCCAATAACGGGTCTGGTCTTCCAACTCAAGGTGGTCGATTTTTGAGATTATGATATCCAGAGCAGCACGTAAGGATGTCTCAAGCAACTCAGGGCACTCCACGGCATCAAAGATGACTTGCCATAAAGCATCTTCGACCTCCTTGAGAAGGGGTGGTCGTTCATTACTGAGTCCCTGCCAGATCTACAAAATCAATTAAACTAAGCCACCAGATAAAGCAACATTGTACTAGGCTTACCTTGTATATCGTTGCTTTGGCTACACTTTTCATTGAAATGGCTGTCGGCAGTAACAAGCAAATTGGAGATATTCCAACCACAACCATGAGGGGAAGTTCAAGAGACTTGGTGGCCAACCTTCTTTTCACATTTGGAACCCTTGAAGGTGGACAATGGATGTGCGGTTCGGACAGGTCGTCTTCGCTACAAAGGGTTTTCTAGCATGGGCTCCTGGTTTCATAAAAGTGAACTTACTTGTATAGTGGGGCTAATACATCTTTTGTGATTCCAAGGTTCCCCTGATCAATCGCTTTGGAGAGATGAGATTTATAAAAATGTGTCAACAAACCTTTGAAACAAGAGACAGGTGAAAAACAGCAGCAGCCAAATTATGGAGGACAGGTGTGATGTTCAAGTTTTTAATGTATTCTGATAGCAGATGGAAGCACGCTGAGTGTCCGCTTTCTGAACTGTGCAGCTCCACAGGAAATTTTGCACGCACGTCGTTCCTTGTGTGTTTTATAAGGTTCGGCCAGTTATCCATATGCTTGTATTCCTGCAAGAATAGTCAGAAGAGTCGTCTCATTTACACTATTAAACATACCAGATGGTTACTAATTGGAACCATGGTATGCGTCTTGGAGGTCGTAACTTGACCAATCCGCTTATGACGCGCGAGCGTGTCGATCAACCAGTACCAGAATACTGACAAGTAGAAAGCATCCCTATGATTTCCCGGAACAGCGTCCACATAAGGTGAACATAGATGCCTAAGCACAGCCTGATATATTCGCTTCGTGCTCGGGCTTGCGTGCTGTGTCCTTTTCTCCCAGTCGGTGATGGCATCAATGAAACTCTTCGCTCGGTTATAATTTAATTATCAACCCAAACGATTGACAACAGGGGTCAAACACTTACCCGAAGGATAGGAACTTGTTCTTTGACATTGTCAAGACCGTCCTCAGTGAACAGGACATTGGTGCGCCAATTAAGTTCCACAAACAGTGGGTTGCAGGCACGGGATGGTCCGGAATTTTGGTGGTGATTCATTGTGTACAACTGGAAATTTAAAGAAACAAAGAATTGTAAGCATTCAAGTAAAAGATTGGAGACTGAGGTTAGGGTTTTGCAGGGTTTTAATTTCCAGCAAAAGTAGGATCAATATTGAACAAGTGCTTGGATAATGATGTTATCTGAGCCACTATTCAAGACTTTGGGGACATCTAAGTCCATTGCACATGTAACACCTCTCCCTCTGCACTTTTGTTAGGCAGAAGAAGCCGAGAGTATGCTAAACAGGTTACAGCCTAAAATATCCAAGTGCATGTTACAGCTACCATCAAATGCACCCCAAGTCCTACTGAATCTTCTTTGCTGCCTTAAGCTTTACGAGCACTGCTCTACTAAGCAAACTTCCTCCTCACCAACCAAGCTTCCTCCTCAAGCACTAGACCAATGTATACAGCTGAAAACAGCATATCAAAAAATGTACAAGATATTTCTTCTTTGCTCATTCATATACAAACCTCAGTGCAGTAATCACAGCTGGGGCACGCACATAGCCAGGTGCTGCAGGTCTCAAGTGGTGGTTTGAGAAAGAAGCATCAAAGTTCAAGGTTCGTGATTATATAGGTAATGTGTGACGTGACTTGTTGGAACTTGCCGGATGGCTGTAACATAGGCGGTAATTCCCGTATAGTAACGGTCACACATCGCACAACTGTCAGTGGTTGTTGATATTTCTTTATGCCCCCTCCACCATGTAGTATAGAGCACTTCTGCAATGTGGTGCAAGAACAAGGAGTATTTAAATGTCTCGTTGCAAGCCTAAGCCTGCATCTTTTAGTGTAGTTTATGACAGTCAATCTAAGGATACATCACTCAACCTCTTCCGCCTGAGGATGGCATCAATATTCTCAGGGCATCAAGGGTAATCTGTCATGTGGTGAAAAATGCCAACATTGAAAACAGGACCACGTTCAATGCTGGTAGTGCCGCAATTTTCGCATATCTTTGCAGAATACTTCAAATTGAACACAATGGTATTCAGATGGGGAAGAAGGAATCCAAATGTCTGCTGTTTCATGCTCTCTGCCATGTGGTGAATTCTTCCATCATCTGTGCTGCGTTGTACTGATTGGATATTGAAGATAAAAACGATTCTGACAGTGAGGGACGGAGCCCTTTCATAAGCAATGGTGAACCTGGGAATGCACTGTTACATACTCCCCCTTGAGATTGCTACCGAGGAATCTCCAAAAAATAAAAGGAAGGAGACAAATTACATACTGAAAAGGCCCCAATGCCTTACCCTCACCTCAGCCCATGTACCCCAGGAGGCATGTCCGTGACAATCGCTCCCCCTAAGGCCTGACACAGGAACGTCGTTTAGGGCCACAGGCTTCATTCCAGAAACCTCACTTGGTGTGGGTGATCGATTTTGAGCGGTGGTGGTCGTGAGTTTTCAAGGTCAGGAAATGTATCAGTTGGCCTCAAATAGGCAGTAGGCGGCAACTGGATGGTGGATATTGGGGAGGGTCGACGCTGTACTCTGACCAGCTCCAGGGCAATGAAACTAGGTGGCCCATCACGTTCGACATCACGAGGGGCTCGCAAGGATAATCGGCGAGTCAGTAGGATCCATTGAGTCACAGTGCCAATGGCAACTACGACCCATAGGAGGAGAATGAATGAGATCCATCCCCAGAACCATCCACGAGAGGAGGGATATGCTTCAGGTATGTCAGTGATCATTGGGGGGAGTGTAAAAGTAATAAAAACGAAATAAAAGAACTCAGCTCCAATATATATACAAAATCGGAACCTGAAAATTAACCGATGTCATTCAGTAATACCTCCGATCTCGGTTCCTGGCCAGGGTCGGTCTAGGAAGTGAGAATGATGGCCTGATGTTGGTCCTTTTCCTCATGGCAAACATATTGTCAGTGTCATTGTCACGCTCATACCAATCATTTTCATATACATCAACCTCTACAAAGTGGTCATCCCCACTTTGGGCACCCTGAGACATGGACTGTTGGGAGCTGCACTCTGAGGGTGCATGCCCCTCCGGTGGATTGTCCCCATTGTCCTCATGGCTCGGTTGGTCGGCTACTGCGGTGTGAGCCGCTCAAACATGATCTCTGTCTCTTCTAGGTTTCTTGCAGTCCCTAGCGTAGTGTCCAGGCTTGCCACAGTTGAAGCAGACCACAGTCACTCCAGTACTGTGGTTGTTCTTGTCCAGTGGCCTTCGTGGTTTATCGGGGGAAGGCTCTTGCTTTTCCTTCACATGAAAATGGGCACGAGGTTTGGCAATTGAGCTATGGCCAAGGTAGGGTGTCCCATCATTTACAAAAATGCTGTGTCTTGATCCACGGCTGCGTTCATTGAATTCCGATTTCTTCATAAAGGTCACACCAACCTTTTTGAGCTTTGCCTCATGCCAACTTTGTAAAGTCGGCATATCAGTTTGACAAGTCGATACAGTAGAATGACGATCATAATGTTCCATGGTCTTCATGGCGGCCTCTAATGCCTTCCCTTCCGATACGAAATCATCAACAGTATTGGCCTCTGGAGTGAGGCCATTCTCAAGCATCTTGGTACGCATTTCTTTGGGTAGCCCATGGAGGAAGGTGTCCATGATATTGTACGCATCAGGGTACACTGACATGTTCTGGGCGTGATCGATAAGGATATCATAGAACCCTTGAATGCCAAGTCGACTCGAGTACTTGGCTGCTGCATATGTGTCTCGTGCTTCTTGCATGGTAGTTGGGTGAGTAAAGCGGTCATATAGACCAACAATCACATCCTCGAAGGTCCAGGAGAGCTGACTGCGGTTCATGTGTACGACATGATGGGCATACCATCTTTTTGCTTCACCAGTTAAGAATTCAGGAATGCACAGCATGCGTTTCCTATCACAGTCCATGCCCCCATACTGGATGGCTTCCAGTAGTACGACTAAGTTGATGAGCCAATTCTCTAAGTCTGAAAACTTAGGTGATCCGTGATACTGTCCCACAGAACTTGGGTCGGCTCTACGCATTTTCGTTCCCTCAGGAATTTTAATTCGAATGGATAGGTGCTCCTGGCATAGCCGAAGCAATCGATCATGCATTTGAGACCGGTGATGTTCGTTGGTTGCACGTACACCAGGTGTGTGTAACCTGGCTCAGTCCGCTGGAGGCATGGAATAGCCTCGTCGTAAAGGGCACCGGTTATTTGGAAGGCCTGGGCCATCCCCCCCTGGATTGAAACCACCTCCACCATCTGGAAATTCATCGTCACCTCCTCCACCAGCTCCAGGCAAGCCATAGGGAGCATGATCATGGCTGGAGTGGAGTGGCATTTGGGGCTGGCTTCGCCGTTGAGGTCTGTCAGGACTACCTCGATCACCATGGTCGCTACCTCCACCCCCTGGGTTGTCAGGCACTGGGGCCTGGCTGACAGTTCGTGCATAGCAGGCATCCATCATATCAATGGGCCGGTGACCATCAAATAGGATTCCTTGATCATCGTATAGCGATGATCCTCATTTTTCCAGGTCCTCATTCCTAAGGTGTTGGTAGGCTATCTGGTCCTGTCGATTGTCAGACATGGGCACACAAGCATTGAATGGTACCTGAATACCACATCCAGAAGCTTCTGAAGCTTCTCGTACGGTCGGGATAGCTAAATCGGTCACTTTGGGTCGACAAGCCTGGCCAGGGTCCATGTGAGCTTGGGTCCTCTTGAAGGTTACGTGGTGAAGCCGGATTGCGGCATCATGTCGACGATGATAAGCCTCATCAGGTTCATCATGTTGTTGAGGGGCATTCATCTGAGCCATCGCGTTTTCCACCAATGGATCAGCAAACGAAACATTGACAGTTTCTTGGGCTAGTCGAGGCACTTGTAGCTCCTCAGAGACCGTTTCGAGTTTCGGCTGGGCTTGGTTTTGTCCGTGTTCCATGTAGTCCTCGATATTGCTGACCGAGGGCGTAGATGGTCATGAGTCTGATTTATTGAGAGCAGCCCGTTTTGCAACAACTGCCTTGAATACGCGAATGTACATGGCCTTGTAATCCAACGATGCTGGCTTGATCTTCTTTCCAAGGAGGGTCAGGGCCTCCATAGTCTGGTTGTGTGCCACACGGCGAATTTTTTCACGGTGTCATGGGTTTCGAAACGGGGATTCGTCCCAGATCGAGTCCTCGCAACGTTCAAGGGCATCCGTGGCATCCTCAGCATCGTCTACATTGGAGATTTCGTCTGCATTTTCGTCCAATTTGAGGGTCGGCACCGTTGGCTTGGAGTCTTCATGGGTACAAGGCAGGCTTGGGGCAGATATGGACCATTGTTGCAGCAGCTGTCCAATTGAGGCAGGAGGACAAAGGGATGCAAATGCAGGCGTTAACGGTGAACGCCGCGGCGGTTCCCTCCATCGGTCGTCCATGATCGGGCCTGTTGGATTTGGCTCATATCAGTCGTGACCTCGTTGGCCGAGTTTCTGTGGCTGAACTCGGCCCGTAGTTGGACTTGTCGGCACTGGTATAAATGAGGACGAGCCCAGGACAGGGGTCCTGA
>QMFE01000676.1:0-11776 GCA_003314665.1 Tricholoma sp. MG77
ATGACAATTGTCACAGAGTCAATGAAAGAATGGAAGTGAAGAAATAGTGACTACAGGTGGACGGCGTATACGGATGGCAGTTCATAATGAGCGCACACAGAAGGTTGTAAATATCTAAGCAAGGCCACACAACCCCGTATGATAATCGCCAGCCGTTCAACCCCACTACGATACTACCTCAACCATCAACGGCATTTGTGGTTGCCGCACTATCCCTTTGACAGCTGGGTTGTATATGATGCCGCACTCCCAAGCGATGTCCTTGTCTGAGGGAGAAAATCGGAATTGCGACATCAACACAGCAAGGAGAATTTCTGCGTAAATCGTCAGCTTTGATTTCGTGGGGAATCTGGGCTGGAATAAGCTTACTGATCTCCACTTCAGCAAACTTAAAGCCACTTTTAGTGGAAAGACTAAGACAATCTTCAATCTTCAAAACCAAGAAGGGCTTACACGCAGGATCGACTGCCACCAGCGAATGTAATCCTGCATTGTGTTCAGTGTCCAACCCAGAAAAAAGGTTACAGCTCTCCTACAGGTTAGAGTAGATTCCGGGAATCCTATTTTCAGATACCGTTTCTGGAAGCGGAGACAACCAACGTTCAGGCTTCCAGTCCTCAGCATTAGCACCCCATATAGCGGGATCGCGGTTACAGTTGAGAGTCGAAATAATGATAACGTCGCCTTTCTGAAGGTTAATGCTATCCATAACACGGCCGTCTTTCCCAGTGATTGGTGAAGAGAGGGGAAGAGAACAATCACGCTGAGCGCTGAACATCTGGTTAGTCGTGAATTATATTTGAAAACAGCCGGATCACGGACGATCGCACGAGAGTTGTTCCAGCAGGAAATCTGTGAGCGGCAAACCGTGAACATTCCTGAAACGACTGAAACGTAAATCCACTGAGTCACTGACACACGAACTGTCTCCTTGTATACCGCATCAAGGAAAGGCAAGGCCATTATTTCTTCGTATGAAAGGTCGACGTCCTTCTGACTAGTACCGTTTATCTCTAATCGAAGTCGTTCTTGCACGTCCAGGTGGGTCGCGAGGAGATGTAAGATCTTTGATATGGTAGTCGCGGTCGTTGTTAATCCCGCCATCACGAATGTTCTATCCCGATCAATAAATGGGTCGAGAAAAGGGTGCTTAAACTGGAAGACGCACGTTATCTGTTATGTCAAGTCAGGGTGCGTCGGCACGGTTTTTCGAATCGCGGACGTACCTGACCTAGTACCTGTTCTTCGGGCAGTTTATCTTCACCTGAAGCTTCCAAATTTGATCGCACTACAGACAGTGGGGCCGCTCGTCAGCTGAGTCGTCACTTATGAACGTGGCGTAAGCGGTACTCATACGAACCCAAAATACTCAAGATGTCTTTTCCGTCCAGTTTTTGCTGGGAAATCGCGCCATCGCCTTCTTTTATACCATGTTTGGCAGTATTAAATATTTCCATAGCCTTATCTTGCATGACATCGACCATCGATCGCGCGAGATTAAGAGCTTTCCAGGGAAGAAAGTCGAGAATAGACATTCCCAACTTGGGAGAAAACTTCGTGAAAAATGAAGGGAGGAGAAACAAAAAGTAAAATCCTATGTTGTCAATAAAATAACTGAGGGTGGACAATGAGCACTGTTCGAGTTAGGCCATCTGGTGGGACACACTTCATGCGTTGCATGGCGACTAAGTAATCGCTTTTATCTTTGCCTTCCGCCATGCTCACGAGTGAGCGGCCCAACGCTGCCTGACCGATGACCTCTAAAACTGATCGGTTCATACGATCAAACATATCGACCTGCGCCCGACCCGGGGATCAACGGCAGAAAGAACAAACTGATGAAAATATACTTCTCTGGGTCCGGCAGATACATTCTCTGTAAGGGTCCGAGCGAGCTAGAGAGAGGAGCATTAAAATCATGCCAGCAAAATATACGAAAGATCAAGCACTTCGTGGGCCACCGAGTAAAATGTAGGAACTAGGCGCGTGTGAGCAGCGTAGAGATGAATATTGAACGGCAACTACCTAGGTTGCGGAGATTTGAGATCGAGAAAGCTGGAATAATCATCCTTCGCTGACGGCGATGGACATTGCCTAACGCATGATGGAGTTAGAATATGTGTGTCACGAAACAATCCAACTTGAGCTGACCTTTAGTAGCGAATAAACCGGGGCCCGTCACGAAATGAAGCATGCTGGAGAATCTTAGGAACGGTAAATTCTTGCAGTGAACGAAATCTCATACGTTAGGTGACCGGGGATGTAATCAAAGGTTGCTTGTTCCTAGCACACGTATGTCATTGTCCGCAACGGTGGAAAGAGATACAGTATTAGCCAATACCTTCTGGAAAATATATTGCAATGCTTTCAAGTCAGAGATATAAAGATGCCTAGTCTATCGGAGTCGGGCGTTGGATTATAAAATCAGAAGATGGTTGGCTACATACGCCCAGAATTCCGGGGATCGTTGCGATTTTACCATCTAATGGAAAAGTAAGTGCATCATACACATACAAGAAGGATTGTTCGCGCAATTTTTCTCCAGATACTTGTGGAATTCCCATCCATTTGCGCTAATCATGTCCATGTAATTTCCTGAGAGCCGTAAGAATGAGATACTCCTACAACAGTGATGCTTACCTTTGAACCACGATGTCGGCCTAGGTCCTGCAATATTGCGCAGGTCATTTCTCCGGGGTCTTGGACAGAGAGCGGCCCATATGACGGCAAAGGCAAGTGGCAATACTGCAAGTCGCCAGTAGGCAAGTAGCGGGGCCAATCCTGCAAGTCGCCAGTGAGCAAGCAGTGGGGACTTCATTTGTCGGGATTCAGTGCACTAGAATGGCCACGTATACAGCTTAAAGTCCATAATTGAACGAAGGGAGCAATTGGGCAAATCTCAAAATCCACGGAATACCCCGGCCATGTGTAATTTCGGCATTGACGCCATACGCCATGCTTTATCGAGTAGCTTTGTGCCAAATCTCAAGTTACATGTGTCATGGATTCTGATAAGACGGGAACGTGACAGCTAACTGCAAAATTGTTACAAGACCGTTTCGACAAAAAAAATGATTGGTTGCCACATGACGTAGACTTACCAAAACGGATAGTGATCCCGTGGAACGCGAATTCTGAATGGTGGCGCCCAAAAAATTTCCACCTCTATATTTCTCACCACCAGGGTTCTATTCGGTTCTTCGTTTTCGACCTCAGGCCTCATTAATATTACATACATTTGTGTGCACTGGTCCATGTTTTTCCGACCACTCGACATGATGCATGATGCATACGTAACGCCGACACCAGGAAGGGCTAAGGCTATGCACCTTTCTGTGCTCTGAACCTACTAATGAGGGTTGAAAACGTCGAAAGGTTGATTAACGTTGATTGGTCACCCATATTGCAAGTTGTCGACTCAGGCTCATCCCTATGACTGTCGACGTTGCTCTCTTCGCTTCCTCGCTGGTAGCCGTCTATGCGGTGACGTCATTTATTCGCCTCCTTGCAAAAGCATGTATAACACAGTATCAAGTATGTTGACCGTGACTTCGCCCTCGACTTCCTTACGCTGAACCCCGTCTCAGTTGCGACATATCCCAACTATCGGTCCATCCGGAATCCTTACCTCGTTTTATGGAGCCTACAAATTTTTCTTCAATGCTCACGATATAATTCAGGAGGGCTATGAAAAGGTGCCGCCATATGATGCATGTCATCATCTTCCATTGTCTGATTTCGTAGTATCGTGGGAGAGCGTTCCGGGTTCCATTGATCTCAAAGTGGATGGTTGTGGTCAGTGGCTCGAAGATGGTAGAGGATCTTCGAAAAGGTACTGAAGAGCAAATGTCGTTTGCAGACGCTTTAGCCGATGTGTGTATTATTTTTTCATTTATTCTCTCCCCAGGAATGACAAGTTCTCCAGACCTTGGCAAGCCAGTACACAATTGGTCCGCATGCACACGTCGATCCTTGGCATTTCGAGGTTGTGCGTGGATCTCTAACAAGGAATTTGCCCAAGTACTCCCCGGCGATTCGCGATGAGTTCGCAGCGTCCTACTCGGACCTCATCCCTCAAAAGAATGGTGCGCTTGGATGTTCAATGTCCTACCTTCCCCCGGTTGATCTCTTCCAGAATGGGTGGAGGTATCTGCGCTCCAAACTATCGTTAAGATAGTTGTTCGAACTAGTAACAGGGTGTTCGTGGGCCTTCCGCTTTGTAAGCGTGAATCTCTATATGATGACTACCTGAAACTCCAACTCAATTTTGGTTAGGTCGAAATCCTGAATGGATCAAGCTTAATGAAGATTTCGCTGTTGATCTCATGACAGGCGCTGGGACCGTGCTACTATTCCCAAACGTCCTTAAACCGTACGAATCCAGCTTTATCTTTCCGTACCATGATTCATTGAGTGCCATTAGTGCTGTGGCACGAGTCTTGACCAAAGTGCCGTCGCACATTAAACGTGCCACGCAATTACTTCGTCCGATAATTGAAGATCGTATGGCTAAGCTAGACCAATACGGATCTGATTGGCCAGATATACCTGTTCGTTTCAACCGTTTGACTTTCCACTTTGCTTACCGCCTTTCTCTTGACGTAGAACGACATGGTGACTTGGCTTATAGAGAAAGCCAAAGTGCTGGGGAAGGAACTATCTGTCCTGGATTTAACATTGCGGATTCTCACTATCAACTTTGCTGCTCTCCACTCAACCGCAAGCGTGCGTTTCACCGTAATGACATCGTCACTATTCTAACGAATGACACAGACATTAACTCGCGCGTTGTTCGATCTCGCGAGCTTCCCGCACCACATCCAAGCACTCCGCGAGGAAGTCGACTCCGTCACTGGGGGTGGGGATATAACACCAGCTTCGTTGGATAAGATGTACAAGCTTGATAGTTTTATCAAGGAATCGCAGCGTTTCGGTGGTAGTCTCTCAGCACGTATGTTATACCTTCTCATGTTTTATTGTGTTTATTCATCGCTTTCGTAGTGAGCATGCAGCGCAAGCTCCGAAAAGACTTCACCTTTTCAGACGGAACAACAATTCCCGCAGGCTACACGGTGGCTGTTGCAGCTGTTGCCACGCACCACGACAGTGTGAGTGTTTTTTTGCTTCTAGCCCTCTCGATCGAATGACGGTGAAACTGATTTGCCCATTACGGAAGGCCTTGTATCCAGAGGCAGATCAATTCGACGGGTTCAGGTTTTCTAGACGTCGGGAAGCTGAGTCCGATACCCCCACTTCGAAGCATCAATTAGTTTCCTTGAGTGCGGATTATATATTATTTGGGAACGGACATTTCACATGGTCAGTTTGCGTGTTCCTGACTCCCTTCCATTCCATCAATGCAGCTAATTATGTGATTTGACAGCCCGGGTCGATTCTTTGCAGTACATGAGGTCAAGGCGATGTTTTCTTATGTTTTGCAGAATTATGATGTGAAGTTGGAATCTGAGGGTGTTCGTCCAAAGGACATTTGGTTAGAATTCCTGGCCATACCCGATCCGGATGCAAAATTGATGTTCAGGAAACGCCAATGATTCAACTTGGTGTGCCGGCGCCATTTAATGTAGACGCTTGTGCATTATGCCCCTGCATCAGCAAAATGAATACTTCTCTTCGGTTGCTTGGGCTGGATTACCATAGTTTAGTTGGCTTTTGCTGTTTTACGTTGCTTACAATTTGCTTCCAATAAAAACCCAAACGCTAACGACTCAGAGTCGGAGGCTGCTCTAAACTCATACCATGTGAGCGTCGACCGTGACAGAACATTTGACAACACGAGATGTTGACAGTTGGATTCATGTTGACGAAATCAAATGTCAAATCAGCTCGAAATAAGCCTCCAAATCGCTACTGTGAAGGACCCTAATGAAGTTGGTGTTGTCCAGGCCAAATTGAGTGCTGTTCACAAGTAGCAGTGACTACTTAGATGTCCCACTCCATAACTGCAAAATTGAGGACCGTTTCGACAAAAAACAAGATTGGGTTGCCACATGACGTAGACTTACGTGTCAAGGCAGAAAGGGAGGGGATGACCTAGCGAGCTCCGAGACATTAAATCCAACGCACCAAACCATCGTTGGTGAGAAAATCTGTGATTCTTCCATTGTACGATTCGTACCTTTGATAGGCAACAATCGAGAGGGTGGGGGTCCTGCCAGAAGCTGAATTATTATTTTTTGACCATGGTGAAAACGACGCCAAAAGGTATCATTAAGCACCGGTTTGTCATGGTAAGCCCATTATGCTTGTCCAGTTAGTCCAGTGGCAGGCTTGTAGCCAATCTAAGTACTTGAAAGTAACATGTTACTGTAACATGGGTACACCGCGGACGCAATTTCGCCACCCTGCACTTCTACCTGTCGCAGGTATGATGTGTGCGGGTTACGGGTTTGCCCGCGGTTTGTCCTTGAGCCCCGTAGGTCGGATATTGCGTGCATTTTACCGCAGTATTACGGCCTTCAGCCTCATCATACACCCCAATCTAGAAGCCCCTGTTGCACAGTGGCGAGCAATTGCTCGACATCTGACTCACAGGGGCTGCAACTGGGGCCCCCTGGCGAGGGCAAAGGCGGGGCATCAGAGGCTGTTCGTGTCATCGTCTGCCAGCATCTCCCCCCTTGCGCAAAGGGCAGCACGGGTCTCGCACGGGTCTCGCACAGCGGGCGAAGGGCGGGGGTTCATTGTCTGACAACATCCCCCTCGCACGAAAGGCGAAAGGTGGAGGTCCTTTCAGTGGTGTGAGTTGGGGACGGTGGAGGTAGGGATAGGGACACACCTGGTGCTTGGGTCTCCCGGGCCCAAGGCTCCCTCCTCAGTACATTGTCATCTCCCATCCCCGTTGTTCGTTGTCCCTGTTGGTTCCCTGTCCCGTCGTCTGCTGTTGTCTGCCATTATTCATTTTTTATTGTTGTTCCTGTCTATCATCCTATTGTTCGTTGTTGCTGTTGTTTGCCGTCCCTGTTCATCCCGTTGTTTGTTGTCCCCGTCGCGTACCATCGTCCGTTGTTAAGAGCATATACTAACACGTGGCGGTCGATGAGGTAGAACATGGAGATTATTATTAGGTAATATTTTTGATTAATAATTCGGAAAATATCATGTGCACGTGATAAAAACATACCATATATGGCAGGAGGATGGGAGCCGCGAAAACAAAAAACCGACGTCATATGAAAAATTCCCAACAATGTTCCTGACTAGTATTGACTTCCGAGTCCCGACACTTCACGGCCCCACTCCAAAAATTGATTGGGTTACCAGATGGCTTACAACGTGTAATGTCAACAACATTGAGGCTGACACTTGGGCGTACGACACTGCTGCTTCACCGGTACAGAATTGGATCCAATCAACCTACGCGCCGATGAATCATCGAAGACTTGAAGGAGACAACTGAACTTGGGAATTGGGTGCCCGTACTGATGTGTGACAGGACAAAAATTATTTCCCGCGGGCCCAACCAGTCGAGCCGAGTGACTCGCCGTATTCGGCTATTCTAATTCGGCTACGTAGTAGTAGTAGATTCAGGGTCTATGCATCCTTTCTATCATTTTAGAATTAGCTTCCATCAAACATCTATTCAACATGTCGACTGCTCATCAACATTACAGCCGATATCATGTCGATGGGCCCCTTTGCGACGGCCTCTATTGGTTGTTGTTTGGCTCTATCAGTGATGACATGCTGACGAGACGAATGGGTGGCAAAGTCCCACCTTGTTGCTGATAGAACCAAACAAACAACTAAACAGAGCTGTCATGCAGGGGCCTATCGACATGATAACGGCTGTAATAAATTTATGGAAGACTCAAAATTTACTTTCATGCTTCAGGTTAAATAAATAGATCACTATCCATACAGTATAAATATAGTAAAATGAAGGGAAGATCATAGTAAATGAAACAATAACAGATTTTCTCACCAACGATGTTCAATCGGTGCGGTGTCTCGGAGCCATCCATTTTTGGTAAGTCTACATCATGCAGCAACCCAATCATTTTTTTCGAAATGGTCCACAATTTTGTAATTAAGTAGCTGTCAACGAGTTTTGCTCGGGCCGTTACGGTTGAGCGACCCTGCCACAGGCGATACGCCTTGAGCTCTCTCATACTAGTATGTCATGCCGCATTCCCGAGAGGGTATGCATTATACCGACTGTAATCAACCTACCTCGTTTTTTCCCATTTCCCCCTCATCTTCTAGTCAGAATTATTGTCATGACCAAGAACTGGGCCCCAGTACTTTTTGCCCATCCCCTCGAGTTCTGGAGCATTCTACGGTTCTACATATTTTACAAATTACGGTCTGCCTCTATCAAGCAAGAGCCTGCCTCAGGATGGCACCGAAGTACCATGCGACGCGCCTGGCAACTCATGGAGTTAACTAGTCGCAGCTTTTCTGCCATGATCATAATACTCGATGCAGACGTGGCGCAGGTGGTGAGCGGCCTCATATCTATGGTCAAAGAACGACTCTGCGTATTCGTTATCGTCTCTTGTACGCCTATTTCTAACGCCTGACAGATATGTATATTATATCTTGTTTTGCGGGCCCTGGATACTGTCGAAGACGACGGGTCTATTCCGGATGAAAAGAAGCACCCTATCCTCAAAGGCTTCCATACGTACTCAGTCACACCGGGCTGGACATTCGACGCCGAGGGGAAGGGTCGACAAATCTTACTTGAATATAACAATATTGTAGACGAAATCAACTTGATGTCGCCTGAGTATGCTGTTACCCCTCTTCCCGTTAATTTCAAGTGCCTCACCTTCCGTCGACAGTTACAAATCCATCATTCTCGACGCGTGTCGTCGAATGGGAAATGGTATGGTTGACTTAGTCCATGCACCGAACGCCGGTCCCGCCGTCATAGCCTTTGACACAATTGCCGAGTACGAACGTTATTGCCTCTGCGTCTCGGGGCTTGTCTACGAAGCCCTTGCACGTATATTTTCTGCCTCAGGCAGAGAAGACACGCGGACCGACTCGCAAATGAACTTATTGATTTCCCTGGCGGTAATGCTACAGAAAGTCGACATCATATGTGACTTCTACGAAGACGTCGGGCGTGGACATCACTTCTGGCCAAGAGAAATTTGGGGCCGCCCAGAATACGGTAGCTTCGCTAATCAAAGTGATTTGGTTAAAGCGGCAGAACGAGGACAGGATGGCGCTTTATATGCTCTGAGCGGGATGATAGTAAATTCTCTGGAGCATTCGATAGAGGCCCTTGAGAGTTTGGCATTAGTCAAGACTGAGCGCGTTTTACACTTCTATGCAATTCATCTTACGAAAGGGGTTGCAACGCTGGAGATGTGTTTCATGAACAGGGATGTTTTCACCACACATCTCAACATGCCCAAGGGTGATATCGCGCAGGTACGTCATGGTCACCTCGCATTCAGTTCTTAGCATTGATGGTTTTGCTCCAAGTTACTTATGCGCTCGGCAAGTCTCGAGGACATATCTCGGGTATTTCATGATAATGCCAAGAAAATCCTTGCACGCGCGACGCCCGCAGACCCCAACTTTTCCCGAATTACAGCTGCATGTCAGAAGGTCGGTTATCGTTTATGACTGAGCCAACTTTCATTCTAACGGCAGAGCGCTATCCAGATCATGAAGTGGCATGACGATCGTTTCCCTCCCGTTTCGCGCCCCGTTCCTCAAAAGAGCAGAAACTTCTTGAACACTTACTTATTCATCTTGGCGATATTCCTTTTAATTTGCACCTATGGCCACCGTTTTTTTGGATAAACATCGTTTGATCTTTGTCACTCTTTCAGTGATTTCCGTTTCTTTCATTCAGACAAGCACTTATTTATTCCGATTCAAGTCACTGACTGTCGGATAGATGACGGCGTATCTAGACTCATCGTGTAACTATAAACGATGACACTCTTTCGTTGCAACGCCAACCCGTGAATTGATAGTTGGTCAATCGTGCAGCACAGCCATGATGTTCTCGACCAGACTCCAAACCACTCGCGAGGCAGGGTTAAAAGTTTTTTTCCCACATTTTTAAGGACCACAACTTCCAACACACTATTAACCAACTGGCACAACTTGTAAATTTGGTCATGTTTGTACTTTGATCATTTTCAATGGGAAATCTTCTGCAAGCCATTCCTTGACAACCATGCCACATTTTGGCATGATTCTGTGGGCAATCTTATACTACTAATTGAGATCTAGAGTTCTATGCAATCTATGTATTCTTTAGTTGACATCTGTGAAAGTTGAGTTGACCCCTGTCAATTATGTGTGTGCAAGCAATATCTCAAGAACAAACGGTCAGAAAAATAAGCTGAGGGCAGTACAGTGTCAAGAGTAATTTAGATGAGGGTGCCTCATGTAAAGGATTGAGGTTATGAGGCCTTGTTGTGGCTGAATGCTGCTTGGAAGTGCAATTGCCATTTTGGGAAGTTACATACTTGGCATTATCATCCAGATACTGGGAACAAGGGTCAATTTCTTTATGGGGAACCATTACATACATTACCCTTGACACTGTACTGCCATCAGCTTATTTTTCTGACCATTAGTTCTTGAGATATTGCTTGCACACACATAATTGACAGGGGTCAACTCAATTTTCACAGATGACAACCAAAAAATACATAGATTGCATAGAACTCTAGATCTCAATTAGTAGTATAAGATAGTCCACAGAATCATGCCAAAATGTGGCATGGTTGTCAAGGAATGGCTTGCAGGAGATTTCCCATTGAAAATGATCAAAGTACAAACATGACCAAATTTACAAGTTGTGCCAGTCGCTGAGGCAGGTTAATAGTGGGTTGGAAGTTGTGGTCTTTAAAAATGTGGGAAAAAAACTTTTAACCCTGCCTCGCGAGTAGTTTGGAGTCTGGTTCTCAACCATCAATTGCATTGATGACTCTCACCCCTTTCAATATGTGTCAGTATGTAAGTGATCTGCGACTCTCCTTGACAGCTACACTCAAAATGATAGGTGGGTCCTGAAAAATTGCACACTTTGTGGTTGCTTTGCACAGAAAATCTGGGATTTGGAAATTGCCATGAGTGCCACTGCCCAACACCGCCACTGCCCATGCTGGGTAGGCTTACAACATCACTTTCTCAAACTTGTGCTAGAGGGCCACTGCTTTGCATGTCATGTCTGAGTTCTCACAATGTGCACATGTGCATTGGTTTGCATAGTTTGTTTATAATTACATTGTTAACATTATACATTAGGGTTGTTCACAGTAGCCATTTTCGGCAGACTCCTTCCCATCCACTGGGGAAATGAGAATATCCTTGATGTAGAATATGAAAACTTTGTTGTAAATCCAAATATTTTGTGCCACATGATTTGTTTGTTATTATTTCCTATTAAATTCCTAAAACCTTAAATCTTTCTCATTTCCCCAGTGACTGGCATAACTTGCTGTGGTGGCTTGTGCTTGTTTGGCATGTGGCATGAGACATGTCAATCATCAACGTGTCTCATTGGGTCTTATTCTACTTGGTACCTCCTGTGAACTCTGCACCCACTTGAGCTTCAGCTCTGAGTCATGAATTAAAAAATACTAAGAATTTTGGAGGCTCACCACTTGTCATGTGCTGCTTAATTATGAAGGTGAGGTTATGGTAAGAATTAATTGGGTGTTCCATCTTATACACAGAGAAGAAAATGTTAGGACAGTCCATTGACAGTTGAAAAATCTTGGTGTGATCTGCTTGGAGATGTAAATTTGCGATAAGCTCTTCAACACAATGTGGAGGCATGGTT
>QMFE01000701.1:0-13462 GCA_003314665.1 Tricholoma sp. MG77
ACGATCCCTAAAATGAAGATTACAAGAAACAAGGAAGTCGCAGAGTTTCCAAGGGTTAGAACTGTCAAATGTATCAGGTTCTCTAACCTTGATTTTCTTGGACTTTGGGGCAGGGTCTCGTTGGAGGTCTCTGAGACTGCCCGAAAGCTGCATAATGGCTTCGATGAATCTGTCACCTTCAGGGCGATTGTTGATTGGTGGAGGATTGGGGTCATTAGGGTCTGGGTCATTATCATCGGGGTCACCAGGATTGGGATCTTCGCCAGGGTCCGGCAGGTCACCGAAATCATCACATGGATTACCTTCTGGTTGGTCTTGGTCTAAAGGATTGTCGATATATTCTAAAGGAGTAGGGGTATGGGGTTGACCTGGAGTAGATGTGTTATCTCTTGGAGACATTATGTTCACACTAATAGATGGTGCACTGGAACCAATTTGTCGAAAGATATTAGAAGGTCGTGAGGATTGGCCAAATGTAGAGGAAAGTCGAGGAGGGCTAAGGACTGATCTTCGAACAGCCGAAATTCCATGAGTTGCTGCGCGGCAGGAATTCTGAGTTGTCTGTTGACGTGTCCTAGCTTGGGTTTGGGACATGAAATAAGCAACAATGAAGTGAGAGTTCGAATATACTGTTAAATACTGATCCTAACGGAAGTCCGTGTGGGGACCGAGTGTAATACTGAACGTAAGGGAACAGAAGGAACTTGGCTTCAACTTGTAAGAAGTTGCACCCTTCACTTGTTGCCGGTGTTCCAGATTTCATAGTGAACAGGAATCAAGTCGGGGACCGAAGATAAGTCCGAGACAAGAGAGAGCAAACAAGATAGGAGGAGATTTGAACTAATCAATATTCGAACTGGAGTTTACAAGCAAGGTAACTACGTTTATATACTAGTAAGGTGCAGGCATTGGGCATCCGATTGGGGCCAGAGGTAAATACTCGTAGTAGATGTGAAGTAGGAAATGACAAACAGAAGTCCATGAGGATAATCATAAATGACGAAGTAGCTAAAACTAAATATAGGAT
Organism: Tricholoma sp. MG77; assembly: GCA_003314665.1. Lineage (NCBI taxonomy): Eukaryota > Fungi > Basidiomycota > Agaricomycetes > Agaricales > Tricholomataceae > Tricholoma > Tricholoma sp. MG77. Next base: position 1,028 of record QMFE01000701.1, read on the forward strand.
TGGAAAATAAGTCAGAGTCCGTGGAATGGATTAAGTCCAAGGAACGGAATGGAATGGGATGTAACAACGCTCGACTTACGCCACCAAAACTAATAATAGAAATAGAAAAACTAAAGCTATGAGGAACAATGCATCCGTCGCTCCAGACAACCCCACACCAACAAGACCAGTATTAGAAACAGCTCGAGTGACGGATGCCACGTCACAAATAGAAGGAACAGTAGTAGCCGTTCCGTCCCATCCAATAACAGATCCATGTGATAGTCTGGGTACAGACAGCCTAACATCGACGGCACGGTCGTCGGTGACATTAACGTCGAACCCAGGCTGGACCAGTCAGCCAGAACAGGGAGGTATAGTACCTGCCTTGGGGCCGGAAACAGAGACAGGTGAGGAGAGCCAAGTGGGCACTCCAGCAGAGGAGTCGATGCCAACGCGCATGGAACGAAGGAGGGAGAAGGCAAAAGGGAAGGAGCAGGAACAGACCGCGTTTACAATGGCGCGATCCATCCTTAGAAGAATGCAGATGCAGGGTGTGGAACCTCCACTAGGGTTCTCACAAGAAAAATGGGAGGAATTTGCATGCTACTTGTCGGGGGCAGCATCAATGTCCAACTGGGATGTCCAGTGGGATGACAAGACAGCTTTCCTTGAGAGGTTGCGGGGGTGTGAGCCCCCGCCAGGCCGGAAGGAGTATGAATGGGTAACCTTCATGGATTATGTGAAGGCTATAGCCCAGGAGACGGAAGATATAGGGCAAGGTAATGATGCCTTGCCTGTGAATATGGCTGCGTACCATATGCTAGTGCTGAAGCATGAATCCTCAATGCCTGACACATTGATGTTGGCTGAGCGAAGCCTAACAATGCCTCGCCAGCCAGATGAGACAAGTTCTGTAGAAGAAAGGCGACGGAAAGCCGCCAAGTGGGCGAGAAACCTGCCTAAACCAACAAACAAAAGTATGCTATCAGTGTCGTCCAGTAGGATGGCTTTAATGGACGATGGTGTCACCATCGGAAAAAGCAGAGTGGCACTCCAGAAGTACCACAATGCGGACATCCACGCAGAAGGAGAAACTGCTATTCCATACCAGGGAATAAGGTTCGACAATAATAACCAGCCCAGGGATACGAGGGCTGGTCAAGGTATCAGAAAGGACAGTTATAGGCCAGCTGGTGGTAGGGCCATCCGATGACCAACCATGGTTTATCGGTGAAGACATCGGGAGGAGATCCTGGAGGAAATCCAGGAAGGCCATCTAGAGGTGGCCCTGGTGGTAATGGAGGCAGAGGAGATGATGGTGGATCGTCGAACAGTGACGATGATGATGACGATGATGGCGAAAGGCTGCCCACAGATAATGAAGAAGACGTAGATGATCTTAGACCGCTGTCAAGACCTGGCACGTATAACGTGCCTTATCAACGGGCAGCAACCGTTGAATTAGATGCATACAAGGACCGAGGAAGACCTCAGACCATGAAGCATCTAAAGGTGATACATGAGAAGTTCTGCTGGATGATAGACCGGCAGGTAGGTCGTGATATTGACCAGAATAATAAAACGAAAATGCCTAAGGTCCCAGACCCTCGGGCATATCACGGTGAGGAAGACATCGAAGAGTTCGAAGGATGGCTCATGGGCATCCTGAGATGGTTTAGAGTAAACTGGTATTGTGGACCGGACTTAGATGAGGACTGCATGGTATGCATGGCACTGTTTCTACATGGCCCCGCATTGACGTGGTGCAATGACAATGTTGATGGTATAGACCACCAACGGGATGCTTGGTCATTTAAGACGCTGGTGACGGGCCTGTACGACAGGTTCATCTATGATACAGCGATGAAATCAGCGGCGGACCAGTTTGGGGCCGCAGTATACGATCCCGGGGAAGGTGTGGTAGCCTTCTACCATAAGTTGATGAGGTATGCCACGAGGATGGTGAGACCACCCGATAGGTATACCTTCAAGAAGCAGTTCATAATGAGGATGCCGAGGCTCATATTCCAGTACCTCCTAAGTAAGGAGGTAACGATGGAGTACTCCAATATGGAGGCAATACTCCACCATGCGAAGTGGGCGGAGGAAAATGCCCGTCAGATGGAAAGATGGAATGAAGTGCAATGAGCGATGAGAGCATTGCAGAGCGTTCCAAAGGCTAGAGCCGCACAACAGACGTATGGCAATGATAAAGGCCCGGGTTCGCCCAGAGCCAATTGGCGAGAGACGCCGACGAAGAACAATCAATGGAAGCCGATATTGTCTTGGGACCGATGCAAGAACGATGCCTTGAAAGAGGGTGCAGTCAGTACAAAATGGAAAGGCGCCGTTAAAAGAGTGGGGCCAGCAAAGAAAAACAGGTCATCTAGTAAGATGACATGCTTTGGGTGTGGCCAGGAAGGCCACATGGCGAAGGACCTGAAATGCCCAAAAAACAAGGCAGATAAAGGGACAGCTGCGCAAATGTACGCAGCTAGGGAAATCACCCAAGAAGACAAGGAGAGTCCTGGCGAAGACCAGGATGAGGATGCGACTCCAGAGAATGGAGACGATAATGTTGTAGATGAGCTGGACGAAGGGGATCCACATGAAGGATCCCAGTACAGCTCTGAAGGCGAAGAATTGGACTGGGAGGAGCTCCAGTACTGGGAACTGTACGGTGAGGAGGACCAGTCAGTGCATATGTATGCACTAACAACGGAGCCAGACACCACAAATGCATATGTGGTGTTGGATGGAGATGCGATGGACAACATCGAAGCATGGGATTTTGATGAGACAGGTTACTCATCATCGGGAGATGACGAGTTTCCCTTGCTTATAGAAGTTAGCGATGACAAGATCATCATCAAGAACAAAATGGGGAAAGCCCTGGAACAGGACTTTCTGGTAATGATAGAGGATGACAGCTTCGAAGAGGACCCATACGACATGGCAGATGAAATCGTCTACGAATTGAAGGTGCTATTCACAGCTTCTAGAGCAGGGGAGGAAATACCTCCACCAAAGGAAGAGAGGAAGGTCGATGGGAGGTCGAGCTTCAAAATTAGGAAATCTAGCAGGAAGCTAGAGAGACCAATTAGGTCGACAAAGGAGGTGAGGATCTTCTTAGCGATGATGGAAGTGAACAGACAAGCAGCAGTAGCGCTGTTTGACTCAGGATGCATGATGGATGCAATATCCCCAGAATTGGTAAGGATAGTGGGCCTAAAGGTCCACAAATTGGAGGAACAGGTGCCCGTACAGCTGGGCACCAAAGGTAGTCAATTGAGAATCAACTATGGCATGAGGGTGTGCATGAAATACGGGCCTGTAGAGACGAGCCACTATTTTGATATTATAAATATCGATAGATACGATGTTGTAGTAGGCACTGTATTTATGAGAAAGCACAGCATCGTGCTTGACTTTAGCCTTGACCAGATAAGGTACAAGGACCAAGTGCTTCCAGCATTGCAGGAAGAAGGCACGGACGAATACCTGCAGGTTTGAAGGCAGGCGATGTGACGCAGAGAAGCATGGCAGGAAAAACAGAGACAGCCAAAACAAGGCCCTCATTGACTGGAGTGTGGCGAGAATGCCGCACTACAGAAGAAAGAACCTCCAGATAAAGGTAGGTCTAAAAGCTCGGAAGAGCTTCAAACATGGTCAAAAAAATTGACGACTGTGGTTGAGGAAGTGGACGACATCGATTGGCATCGTCCAGGGACAGGGCTGCCTTTACCCTTCCCAGTGCTAATGGAAGAGGATGACAATATCACAATGGATGATATCAAGAGAATGGTGGATAAGGCACATACCCTAGACCATCAGGCCAAAAGTACCCAGAGGATAAGGGAAGATTTGGAGGAATTGGACGAAATCGTCCAGGAATTTACGAGGGGAAGGGATCCTCGAACATATAAGGAAAAAGGAAACAATGATGGACCATATTGGCCCAGGAAAGTCATTGATACGGATCGAATGAATGAGGTATTGATGGCAGTAATGGACGATCATACATCCAGAGTGAGCCAGATGGGCTCACTGACAGAGCAGGATATACCACGATTACATGAAGAGTGGATGAAGTCCTGTAAGGACATCATGAGCGGAGTGCCAGAGAGGCTGCCGCCAATGAGAGGAGTCGACCATCGTATACCGCTGGTCAACGAGGGTAAACGGTACAAGTACCATTCACCAAGGTGTCCAGACTCATTGAAGCCCGAATTAACGGAAAAAATAGCATGTTATACGCATGCTGGGTGGTGGAAGCCTGCTCAAGTGGAACAGGCAGCACCAATGCTGTGCGTAAGAAAGAAAAATAATAAATTGAGGAATGTCGCCGACGGGTGACAGAGGAATGATAACATGGTAAAGGACATTACACCTTTACCAGATCAAGATGTAATTTGTCTTGATGTAGCAAGAGCGAAGATACACTCAAAAAATAGATCTGTCAGATGCATATGAACAGGTGCACATCGTGCCAGGCGACATGCACAAAACCGCATTCACAACGATTTATGAGATGTTCATGAGCAACGTAATGCAACAGGGCAATTGTAATGCTCCGTCGACGTTTCAGCGAGCGATGAACTCGATGTTCCGGGAATACATTGGAATATTCCTACATGCATATTTAGATGACTTATTCGTCTACAGCAATACGGTGCAAGAGCACCAGAAACATCTAGGAATGGTGTTTGCTCATTTACGCGAGCACGAGTTTTATCTCAGAGCAGATAAATGTGAATTATTCATGGACAAGGTAGACTGCCTTGGCCATATGATAGACAAGAAGGGCCTCCATGCGGATGCCGATACGATGGCAAAAATCCGCAAGTGGAATTGTCCATGGAATTTCAACGACATACAAAGGTTTTTGGGCCTTGTACAATATCTGGCTCATTTCTTACCAGATATATCGGCCTACACCAGCCCACTGGCTGGCATGACGTCGAATGGGTCAGCCTTTTGTTGGAGACCGCTTCACAAGAAGTGTTTCCAGATGGTTAAGGCCATCTGCTGCAAGATGCCTGTCTTACGCCCGATAGACACGAAGAAGGATGAACCAATCTGGGTCATCTGCAACGCGTCTGTGTTCGGCATGGGCACCATGTATGGTCAGGGAGAAACTTGGCAGACCTGCCGACCGGTGGGTTTCATGTCCAAGAAGTTTACTGATGCCAAACGTCATTACCGAGTGTTCAAGCAAGAGACACTTGCGATATTGGAAGCCCTCCTTAAATGGGAGGACAAATTATTGGGGTACCGTATCCATGTGGTTACGGATCACAAGGCCTTAGAGTTCTTTAAGACACAATCGCGCCTTTCTAGCTGACAGACGAGGTGGATGGACTACCTCACCAGATTCGACTTTGATATAAGGTAGCGGATGTGCTATCTAGATATTACGAGCATGACTACTGGACGGAAGTGCCAGGGTTACAAGACTATGTCAATGCCGACGTAAGATTGGACCCAGAGCACGACGACTTGCCATGGGAGCGTCTCTTCGAGGTTGAAGAGGGAGTCATCGAATCCAGAGTTCGTAGGATGAACTCCACAAAGGTGTACACAGAATTACGTGCACTAAGGGAACACATTCAAGAGAGAGATGCGGTGGCTGCACAGATGGCAGCCGAGTCGGAGGAGAGCCAAGAGGCTCCAAGTGGGGGGACAGTAGATGAACCACTGTGTTCGAGTCTAGGGTGAGAGGTGTAGACCTCTGCATGAAGATGTCTCACAAGGACACCTTTGAGGAGGATATCCAAACAGGATATGCGAAAGACCCGTTTTTCCAAAAGGTCATGGAAAAAATAACGAATAGTTCGTCCTTTGCAGAAAGGGACGGATTCATATGGGTCCAGAATAGAGGGGGAGAGGACATAGTATGTGTCCCCTCCACGGAATCAACCAATATGACGTTGAGGACAAGAATATTGGAACAGGCCCACCAAGTGGTGGGCCATTATGGGCCTGAGTGTACTGCTGAGTACGTGAGGAGGTGGTACTGGTGGCCTCACATCTACAGCGAGACGGAAAAATTCTGCAAGTCATGCGAGACTTGCACGCAGGCTAAAGGCGAGTATCAAAAGCTGGCAGGGAAATTACACCTGTTACCCATTGCCACTAGGCCTTGGGAATCAGTGGGAACAGATTTTGTTGGTCTGTTCCCTAAAGAGAACAGATTTAACTACCTGTGGGTAGTTATTTGTTGAATGTCTTCGATGGTGCACCTAGTACCGGTGAACACTAAGACAACAGCGTCCCAACTGTCGACAATTTACATGTGTGAAGTGGTAAGGCTTCACGGGTTGCCATCGTCAATCGTGAGCGATCGCAACCCTAAGTTCACATCTAAGTGGTGGCGTGAGCTACATAGACTGATGGGCATGAAGCTGCTCATGTCCACGTCATTTCACCCGCAGATGGACAGAGTGATGGAAAGGGCCAATAGGTCCATTGGACAGATGTTTAGGGCACTCATCCGTCCTGACCAAAGGGATTGGGTGGAAAAGTGCCTGATGATCGAGTTCGCGATCAACTCCAGCATAGCGAAAGCGATGGGTCTAGCCCCATTTAAAGTCAATTACGGGTACATGCCCGTAATGATGAGGGAGGTGAAGGACAAAGAGAAGACGCCACCAGGTGTCAGGATGTTCGCTATGAACACCCTCAGGAACATGGCTCTGGCACATGATGCGCTGATAGAGTCAAGAGTCTTCCAACAGCAATACGCTGATAGGAGACAGTGTGCAGAGCCAAGAGTGGAGGCAAACGACCTCGTTTACCTATCAATGAAGAATCTGGCCATGCCAAGAGGTAGGGCAAATAAGTTGGTACCAAAATTTGTGGGACCATACAAGGTGACGAAGGCTATACCTTCATCGTCCAATTACATATTGGAATTACCTCCCGAACTTGCCAGGAGACGAGTTCATCCTAAGTTTCATGTGAGCCTATTAAGGCCCCATTATCCTAACAACGACATCCTATTCCCGAATAGGATGAGGGCGGAGCTGTATGATTTTGGTGCTCCAGAGAACGCTGAATGGTACGTCGACGAGATCATCGGCCATCATTGGAAGGCCAGGAATGTAGAGTTCTTGGTCACATGGAATCAGGGTGACTCCACATGGGAGCCACTATCCAACTGCGATGAGCTGGAGGCGCTGGACGCCTACTTAACACTGATGAATGTTAAGAAATGGCAGGACCTGTCGAAGAGGGTGACGAATATGTCATGATGAATGCGTTAATCGACATGTCAATAGGGGTTTCGGCAGTGGCCGAAAAAACAGTATAGTAGTGGCGGGGTTTGAAAATGAAAAAATTATTCGGTTGTCTTCCAACCGCCACTACAGCCACAAAACAAGAACAACACCACACCCACCTGATGAGTGAGAGAGCCCCAAGGTCGGGGATAGGGGATGGTCAAAAAGGCCACCCTGACAAACATAGAGGAATGGACGAGCCAAGAGGCTCATCAAGAGGGGGAGGACATCGAGAGCGCTCTCCCATGGATGTGGAAGAAGGAAGATCCCACGCCAACCAAGGGTGGACGTGGAATGAGATCTTCCACATAGTATATCACCCAAGAGGGTGTCAAGTCTGCACAGACTACGGCCACCACCTTATGGAGGCCAAGTTCACTAAGGACGATGAATACACCGCCGTGATTGACAAGAGAAGGGGAGACTTGGAGTACTGGAGGAAGAAGGCCCTCAAGTACATGGATGACCTGGATGAGATGGACAAACACGTCCGTAAACTGACAGCTCGTGTCAAGGAGCTCAAGCATGAATTGGAGGATGGTCACGAGTACGAGGAAAGACGAGGAGGGAAATGGGCTCGTTACGAGTCCCCTCTTACGCCAAGGGACGAGTCGCCTGTGGAGCAGACTACCATGCCGGTGTCGCAAGCACCGTCAACATATGCCAGGGTGTTACAGGCACCTGGGCCTGTTAACGTCCAAGAGGACATCCTAATGCACAACGGGGAAGCGCCATCTTTCCCTCCTCTCCCGGTGCTGGGTCGACCTATGGCCCCGGTGAGGAACATGTTGCCAATGCTGCGGGGGGCAGCATGGAACCCCGCACACCAGATTAGGTCAGCGCCTAGTCAATGAGGAGGAGCTATGGGATGTGCACTGGCATGCCCCTGCCCATTGTTCATCCAGAGTGAGGATGAACTCGATTGCTATATCCAGGCGGCGAATGCGCCGGGAAGTTGGAACACGCTGTCCAACATGCGATCCTATGTATGGGAGGTGCATGCTTTGCAGAAGGGTGCGAGGTTGCCAATGCAGAATATGGCATTGGTAAAGTGGAAGACACCAGGTTGGGTGCCACCTGAATCTCGGCCACCTGCCAAACAGAGCAACCCAAACATGCCGGCTGGGGTCAATATGCCCCACCTGTTGGATGCCCCAGAGGAGTGGGCTCGTTGGCTGTGGAGATACCTGAGGGAGGCGATGTTGCACCCTGGGATATGTCGGACTCCACAAGGTGTCAACTTGTTGTCGGTTCGTGGCCTGTTAATGGTTGCAGGGCGCGCACCTCAGGGCAGTGGGATGATACACATGAGGAACATGTTCCTCACTAGAGCAGCCCAGCTCATCATGACGCCAGGGCTGTACTGACGGCTGGTGGATGACCTACATCTCACCATTGCAATGAATGCGAACATGATGGTAATGGCGCCGTCGGACAACGTTACAGTAGAAGACGTTGCCAGACTGTTTGTGGGGGATGGTATAACCATTCCCCAAGTGAGTGACACGTATGAGTGGGGCCAAATGGCCCTTCTAGGTTGGAGTCAGGGGGTAGATGCCACCTGTCGGACGGAGGCATTGCTGGCGATGAACATGGCACGTCAGCAGTCAAGCTCAGAGGAGCAGGACCACCCACGGTCCATTGAGCCCAGGTGGTGGCAGCCACCCACGTCACAGCCCCCACCAGCTCAGCCCATGCCACCATCGTCGATAGCGACGGCATCAACCAATCTAGTCCTGCCAACGGAGGCAGAACTGTACGCCCCGATATCAAGGACGCCCTTGATTCAGCCATCAATGGAAGTGCCATTGGTAGGGCCAGTGAATGATGACACAGCTGGCTGGACAGGGATGGCCATATATTATATACAGCCAAAGAAGAAGAAAAAGAAGAAGACAAGGGCGGAAAAGAGGAGAGCGGAGGAAGAGGCCTCCGACAATGAGCCTTTTGAGCTCGAATCAAAGGATGGAGATGAAGACGACGACATGAATGCATCGTCAGTGTTACAAGAGAACGGGCTGTTGGGCACCTCGCCTGATGACGTAGTAATGGAATAGGGTGGGGACTGTCCTGCACACAAAAATAAAATTTTAATTTTCTCGACATCGACTACGACATTTGCCACATGATACATAAGAATGGCTATTAAACCGTTGGGGGACATGGGTCTCTGAGCGGCTGATGTCGTGACTGGCGTCGGCGAGATGCTGAATTATTGTATATATGGACAGCGTGTATTAGACACGTAAAAAACTTACAGCCTTTCGGCTGGATCACATTCTTTATATGGGAGCAACATTAATACATTCATTACAATTCTTTTTAGTTAGGTTTGGTGTGGCTAGAGGCATGCCAAAGAGGGGGAGAATGTAGGAGGGCACTGCCATATAAGGCAGTGTTTGCACTTATTAGTACCGGGGATTACCGGGTATATAGCCAGGGTGGCTATGCCCGGAATCCCAAGTCTTACAGATACCTTGCAGTACACGAGAATACACCTGGTTAGTATTCCCTCGTGTGAAGGTTATAAGCACCCTCCTACCACACTCTACAGATGACCTCCATCAAGCGCTCCTTTGCCATCGTGCATGCTCCTTGATCCTCCCAAAGTGCCTTGCCACCTCATGCAACATCATGCTTTGATTGTCGCACAACTCCTCCACCACCCACATCACCTTGGCGGTGAACTCACCAAGCTTGACCGTATGGTTGCGCATCATTGCCACCAGTTCCTCCACCCCGTTTCCCTCAATCCATCCTTCGTACTTGTCCGTGTGGGGGTGCTTCACCACGCGCTGTGCACTCATCGCCTTCGCTCTGCTCATCTCCTTTTTCCTGGATTGACCAGGCATGCTAGGCAACAAAAATAAAATCTAGAAAATAAATAAATAAATTCGGCCACTCACTGGCAACCCTGTCACCCTGGATTGTCCCTGCACAGGTCGCACCTCGTCAACCAGATGTTCGACGCCCAGTAAACCCAGGAGCAGGTCCTCCCTGCCTCCACGCACTTAGTGCACGCAAGTGTTCCGCATCTGTGCCTGAGTGGAAGGCCGCGACGGACTCGCCCTCCTCCTCCTTGTCGTCTGACTCGGGTGCCGTCAATACCTTGCACTTTCACGCAGACATCTCCCCACTCCCGTTCTCCCTTTCCCGCTTTTGCTGCGCGATCCGTGCATCCAGCCGCTCTTTCTCCTTCTTCTTTTGCTCCTGGTCCTTTCTCTCCTTCTCCAGCTGTTCAGCTTCCTCCACCTTCTTCCTCCTTTTCTCCACCGCCGCTCATTCTATCGCCTGAATCCTCACCTGCAGTGCTCCCTGCTGCCTCTCCAATTCCGCCTTGGCTTCACCTTCGTCGTCTGAAAGGACAAGGACGGGGGTTGGGGCGCACTTTGGCATTGTGGGCACGATGACACGAAGGATGGTCCGAGCTCCTGTGGTTTTGCAGATAGGCATTTGTTCCAACATGTCACTGGAGGTGTGGTTGATGTGGGGGGTTAGAAAGATTGAAGTGAAAATTCAACCAAAAGAAGCATCCACCCATCAAAATATTTGGTCATGTGTTGTCCCATCATTGATCCTGTCAAGGTCTCAATCTTTTGATCGATATCAACTATTCTTAGCTCCCATCAAATTCTTGTGATCAGCTTCTCAAGCCTGCCTGATGTAGCGTTTTCCTGCCACCTAATGTGTTTTGTCGCCATCAACCTTGCTACTCTACGCACTGTCATGTGCACCGCTCATTTTCTGCTCATCCTTCGCTCATTTTCTAGTCATGTTCGCTCATTTCTACGCATGTCTGATTCTCCAGTCAAGTCATATCCCTGTCCTCAAGTCTTAGGCCCTTCTGGGAGAAGGTCCTAAAAGGGGGATACTGTTATGTCCCGTGCAACCACGCTCCATAACCCCTACCCGACTCCAGATAATCATGTTAACATTGTTCTGTAGGTGCTACGCCATTGCACATCCATGCGTGTACGTCTGTGCATGGGGTGCACACTCGCTCATCATCGACCGTGCGCGCTCTCACTCTTGCTCATCACGCTTGTGCTGCTCCCTCGCTCACGCACCTTGCACTTGTTCTTGGCCATCAATACTATCTTGTCTCCATGCCATCGCAAGCCCATGTGGTATTACCCCCTCGCCAAACGATCTGCACATCCCAATATGTTCTCACATTTGTCCTCTTACTTGTTCAGTACCATCTCACTCACACTTTTATTATCTGCCTTCCTATTCGCTCATTGCGATTCTTTATTTAAGTACAGTTATCCGAGCTATGCTGCTCCGTGCATGGAATGCCGCTCTTCCTATGTAGCTTAAATACAATGTAGCTTAGTTCCTTGTAACTCACTTGTTAATTGTTAATCAAAAATCGAAAACTGACATCGAACACTTTCTTCCCATTCTCATTAAGTTCATCTCTGGCTGCAACCCGCGCACGCTTCACTCGCACGTCCACGCGCTTACGCCATGCTCATCTACGCTTGTCTGCTCTACTTACATGCCACTCTTGCATGTGTGCGCACGACCACCACAGTTCTTGCTCTGAAGTTACGGTCCACCCAGATACCAAACAAGAGGTGCAACCCTATTGGAAAAGTGGTTGAAGCCAAGACTATGTGTTTAGCATAGCTCCACGTCCACCCAACATCAGCTAAGTCCTCAGTGCAAGTTCCCACGCTGTTTCCCAGTACTGCTGAGCTGTATCCAATCCTTCCTACGACCTTGTCCTTCCCTGTGTGTTCTCGGTTCATAACAGGGAGACACAATATGAGGTTGAAGAGGTGATCAACAGTTGTTTTTGGTGCAGGAAGCTGCAGTACCTGGTGAGGTGGAAAGGCTATGGGCATAAAGAAAATTTGTGGCTTTCGGAAGGCGACATCAATGCCCCAGAGCTGGTTGCAGAGTTTTACAGGACCCACCTGAATGCCCCTCAACACATTAACACTCTGACTTTTGGACACATGGGATTTTGACCCTGATGATGCAACTTCATGACGCAGGGCTTTTCGCATTGGGATGCTGTGCCTTAAGAGGGGGGTGATGTAAGGGGAAACCTTGGTAAAACCCTATGACACTCTACAAACACTGCAGACATTGGCCCATAAAAGTGCTAGATATATGGAGGGTATATGGGGAATAAAATTAGAAAATATTTCCAGTATAGTTGGCT
>QMFE01000707.1:0-11975 GCA_003314665.1 Tricholoma sp. MG77
GGCTTCTCACCGCATCCGATGTGGCCGATCCAACCAACTGCGGCTCTGATGGAAGAGTGTTCCATGTAGCTGGTACATTATCAGGAAACGGCCAACTCCTGAAGTCCGTACAGATTGCATAATTTTTTGTGGGAGGGAAGTCATCCAGAAAGTAACAGTATGGGCCAGCGGGAAGGATGTCCTCCGGCTGTTTGCTGAAAGTAGTTCCTCTGTCGTATGAGGCCGGGTGTCCTTTGAGATTGCCAACTAGGGCCCAGCACGCCGTCATAACTGTAGCGTAGTGGACACCCCAAACGTGATCAGAAGCATCATAATCGTAGGCAGCGAGCATTAGGAATGGATAGAGAACGACAGGATGGAAGATCTCTACGAAGGAGTTATGGTTTTGGGGGGGGGTTGTAGGTGGCAGTCAGGTTGGATAACTGGAGGGTTGCGCGAGAAGGGATCAGGCTGTACATCGTCTGGTCGGATAATAGAAGGGTTGTGTCGGTCATGTTGTGCAGAACCAGGAGGAGCTGGGAGTCCTCGCGATTCAGTTGACTCCATGTACTATGAATTCGAGTCCCAGTTACAAGTTGTCCATGGAAGAGGCTTCAAGTTATTACGTCACGGCCCGGCGGTGATGCACATCAGAAATGTTGGTGTGGACTACGTAACACTACATAGCACTACATAGTGTCATAGTCACATAGCATGGTTCTTTAGCTCGGTAGAATTATATAGCACGTTACTTTGTCTATGTAGTTTGATGCCCCTGTTACATAGCACTATAGAGCGTTATCAAAGCCTGGTCTCGCAATGCATAGTATTCCATAGAACTGGTCAGTTCTGCTGGGATACCTATGTAGTTTGATGCCCCCGTCACATAGCACTATGGAGCGCTATCAAAGCCTGGTCTCGCAATGCATAGTATCTCATAGGACTGGTCAGTTCTGCTGGGATACTGGGTAAATTACTAATTAGGTAGACAATTAGGCGGATAATCAATTGCCAGCAGTGCAATATGACAATGAATTGAATGGACTCGGATTATAGAGCACTATCCTGCTACAGTCATGAATACAAAACTTCTAACCGATGTAAGCATAACAATATCATCCGAACGATCTCAATCAAGCGCCACACGGATCCCATGATTGTTGGGAGCCTGCCGTTTCGATCTGTTAAGAATCCTCCTGTAAAGCAGCATTAAATAACAAATCCATTGATCCATTGACAGCAAAGATCGGCCGCTTACATTCCCTTCTGAGCCCATTTGCGACGGAGGTCATTGAATTTTGCGCCATGATAGTCATTGAACAAGACTTGTTCGGTGATGTCCAGCATGGTATTGTGGACGGAGCTGTACATTTCACCCTTGAAGCTCCGTTTTTCGTGAGTCCCGGAGAGCCATTCTTCAAGGCAGTTATGTATCTATGAATTGTCAGCCAGTAACGTGTCCAAACGGTAGAGAGATACAAACACAGGTCATTACTAGAGCAATGGCATGTACTGGGACTTCCTCCTTGAAATCCTCAGGAAATGTTTGAGCCAGTGCATTGTCGCCAGTGTAGTAAAATTGGATCGTTAATTCTTCAATGCATGGATGAGCGAGGTTATTGGTTCGATTCTAAAAATAGATGAATTAGTCAGGTCATCGAAGAGAAAAATTCAAATTGGGATCCACATTTTCATCAAGACCATTTCGAAGGAACAAACCATCATTCAACAAAGCTTGCACATTTGCTGCAACTTGCCGATATAGCCCTTCCTGATTCCCTTCCTCGTAATCAAGAACAGACAGCACATCACTGTATTTTGATCGCACAATCTCACGGCCCAATGATTTCAGAACACCGTGATAGGTTGATGCCTCCTGGAAGACCTGTCACAACAAGATTGAATCGTCTAAGATCAAGCAAGGTAGATAGCACCACTCACTAAGACATCCACATCTCGGGAATGTGAGTAACCTAAAGAATATGAGCCTGAGAATGAGCTAGCATGAGATCCAAGAAGAAAGCACACCATCTTCAACCAAACCTCCTTCAGACTCAAACTCTGCAAGAGTCTTCCCGACGCAACGTGTAGCAACATTGAGATCATTTTCACGATTCGGAAAAGCTTGGAAAAGTGCCACATCACGTTGCATTTTCTTCTTTGAGCGGTTTAGAACTTCCTGCCAATAGGTAGGATAATAGCGAATAGTGGTGGGTTTGATTACGTTGTTCCACTTCGAATACCGTTTGGCTCGCTGGGGGGATTCTGAAGCTGCATCTAAGTCACTGTCATCTTGATCACAGGCGTCCATGTCGACATCAACATCACGACCAGATTTGATAAGTTTTTTGATTGTGGGTGGTTGGACACCACGGTTGCGACGTCGGTGTTCCTGGACAACATTTGTGATATTGTCCTCATCCTCGTCAACCTGGATGTACAGATGTTATGGGTGACAGTATGAGGAAGGCGAAGGCTTACAGTATTGTGTGCATGACTTTCAAATTCTTCTGCGTGATCTAAAACATTGAGCTGGGCATCATGTTCATATTAACGTTGAACCTGCATGCATACCATAATCTATACTGGCATCATGAGCTGGGGGACCATCTTCGGCATTTTCAGTCGCTAAAGAAACATTGTCAGCAATAGAATAAAACCAAAGCGAGACTCTACAACATAATGCGTTCAAGTGCCCATCCACAGCCATGTATCCATCATGTATTTGTTCATCATACGCCGGGTCCACTAGGCCATCATCAAAACAAAATTCTTGATTTGCTTTCCACGTACTGAATGCTCCATCATGGTCATAGTCTTCATCATCGTCCCTTCCAATATCTTCACCATCTTTGCCATTTTCGCCATTTTCGCCATTTTCGCCATTTTCGCCATTTTCGCCATCTTCACCATTTTCGCCATCTTCACCATCGTCCCTTTCAATATCTTTGCCATCTCTGCAGTCTTCACGGTCTTCATTATGATCATCTTCATGGTCATTGTTGTCTTGATTATCGTAGTCTCCACTATTATTGTTGTCATAGTCATTACCTTCGTTGAGAGAGCACTGTAAATAGATTGCTGATGAGGGATTGGCTAGAGCAGTTGCATGAGTATCATGGGCATCAGGGCATGAGGGCCTAGGCTGGTAATGAGGTTGATTACGGAGGTTGAGAGCATTGGCTTGAGGAATGTTCGTAGTCTGGAAGTGGCCTATCTTAGTAGTTTCGCCAGGCTGGAAAGGCACATGAGGACCACTAGTGGGCGAAGGTTTGAAGCCAAATACAGCACTGTGAGCAGCAGGTTGTTTTGCTGGCTGTGCTGCCCCTTGCAGAGGCCGCTCAGACTTGGCCGGCTGTGTGATGAAGTTCTCAAATAGAACATATGAGAAGTGAAAACAAAAACTTACTGCCAAGTTTTTACGTTGGCGTTTGGCAACAGGTGGGGCCATTTCATTATCAGGTGTGCCTTCAGGAATGTCCGCGCATGTTTGAGAACGTTTGACGGCCAACTTCGTGAGATCAGGGTGGATAAGTTTTTCGACAGCTTCCTTTTGTGCATTAGCACCTCCCTTGTTGCGAGTAGAACGCTGGGGTCGAGAGTTTTCTATAATATCACAGATAAACATGCTAGTCATGAAAGAAAAAAAAGAAACCTTTTTCTTTTAGCATCTGTATGTCCACTCCTCCTTTGCCACTGTTTGAGCGAGGGACTTCACAGAGTTCTATAAGCATCAGCGCACTTGTTACGGTGTAAACTTTGTTTAAATAGTATACCTTTTGCATTTGCTTGTGTGGCTTTCCCGTTTTTCTTATTTCCACAAGCTAATTTCGTGTTGGCTTTCCTGGTCACAGGTCGGAGAGCTCCTGCAACCAGAACTGATGCTGCACATAATGAGTGTGTTCGCCTTACACGAAAATTAAGTTAATTAAAAAAAAAGAAAGTCATACGGGAAGGAACAGTCGCCTTCTGCGCATTTCGATCCCCAGTCACATGTTGAAGAGTTCCTGCAACCGGAGCAGGTGCCGAACGTAACAATGAGCGAAGGGTGCGCTCACCTTATAAAAAGATATGTTGAATTAAGCTTTAAAAAAGGATATTACATACCAGAAGAAACAGTCGCCTTCTGCATATTTCGAGGTGCAGCAGCTGCTGCGTAAGACTTTGATGGAAGGGCTCTGGACATTATTGCAGAGGGATAAGTGTAGAAGTTTTTTCAAATCTAAAAACTGGTAAACCGTTACTAGGAGGCAGGGGTTTGGATCCAAGTCTAGGCATCGAAACTTATACTATAAATTAATTGGGGTAAATTCCCACAGAGGTCTAGCCAAACCCAAAGCCCATTATGCGAATAACACGCTAGGCCCAAAAAAAAAAAAAGGTGAGATCCGGAGGGCATGCCTTGAAATAAAATCAACTGAATGCATGTTTGGTGCTGAGGCTTTCCGAGTCAGGAGTAAGGAAGTGTTCATGTCCTACTTACATGGAGAGTACACTAGTGCACTAGCAAGTTTTCTACGATCATATGATAAGACAGGCTCACCGCTCACATATAAGAATTATGAATACATACCGTGACGTTTTTGAATTAGAATTCAGAGAATCCCAAAATTAACTTCCCACATTAGTCCCAGTGCAAGGGTACCAGTAACGCCACTAGCTCGAATGTGCTAAAGAACAATATAAGGTTCAATTGAAAAGACCCAAAAAGGAACCTGGCTCCGTTACAAAACTGGCTGAAAACCGTAACCAAGACTCAAGTACTATAATAATAAAACAGAACTTCCGGGCCTGCCTGTCGTATTGTAGCATTACATTAGTCAAGAATGACTTCAATAGTACAGTGTCCAGGGATCACAACACTGTGAGCAGCTGGACACAATATGATGACTACAGATTAATTGAGCAACTCAGATGTGGTAAATTTACTTACCTCCAGAAATACAGATCTGAGAGCGCTCCCGATCAACTGGCGGTCTTGGCACCCTGTAGCCAAGGTGTTCTAAACTGAACAGTAAACAGCCTAACTGCACCTCAGCGTCATATAAGGATTCTTCGGCAAGGTCCTGTTGGGACATGGCTGCCTCTACCAAAGCTTTGGTGCGATTCCGAGCTGCTTTGCACTCTGCTGTAAGTCGCCATGCCTCTTCCACAAGCCTCCTTTCTCTCTCTGGGATGTACAATTTTTTCAAATGCTAGATATCGTTGATGAGCTGGCATGGTGATCAAAACGATAGGACACACATTTTGATGATTTTCTATGTGTGTGTAGGTTGATTGAGTTGACATCATAGGGCAAGGTCTGAATAGTAAAATTCCATTATCATGGAACCATTGCAGAGCTAGCTGGAAGCACTTACAAGGATAAGAAACGACGGGCTGAATGTCGGTGATGAGTCAGGGTTTGGACCATTTGGTTGATATGTTGAATGTATGTAAGTGTTGTGCTGATACTTCTGCAGCACGTTTAAGGCTTATTTATCTGTTTGGTATATAGTAAAGCGAACAAGCGAACATGAGCTTCTAGTAGTCATCCTAATACACTTACACAGTCTTGTAGTGCCTACTGTTGGTGTATTTTCTAAGAATATAATAGAACGGGTTCATTCATCATCGCTCAGCGTCAGGTATTCCTCATCGCTGATGACCTGCTTGCAGCCAGCACTCCTACTTCTAGCTGGTGGTGGTCATTCGTCTTCCTCCATTGAGATCAACGCCGAGTGGTAAGAACCTGACATGGAACCAGTTCCGCTAACAGGTGCACCTGGTAGCCCAGACCCAACAAAGACTCGCTCAAAAGCGCTGTTGAACACCTTTTCCATTTCTTCAGCATCGATATATACCCATGAACCCTCTTGGTTGTAGGTTCTTGCATTGTTGAACATGAGCTTCCAGTCATCCCGATACACTTGCACGGTCTTGTAGTGCCTGCTGTTGGCCCATTTTCTAAGATGGGACATGGCGATAGGCTGTGTAATTAGCTGATAATAGTCGGGGTGATCCTTGATATTACGTAGTGAGTAACGTAGGTAGATTTCACCCAAGGATGCACGTACTCGTTTATCAGGCAGTCCCCGGAAGAGTTCACAGTGTTTCCGCCCGGTCTCATCTTCGCAAGCTAATACTGCACGGTGGCACTCGGCAAATCCTTTCTTCAGCTGCTCGCGAACACTAGCGGGAAGCTCTCCGTTGCTCGACTTGGTCTTCCGTCGTTTCACCTGATGGTTTATGAAAAGATGATAAATGTAATAGAACCACGTGGGACTGACCTGATCAGGTTCCTCTTCATCATCCCTGTTGACCGAAGGTGTAGCAGACGTTGACTTGACACCACGTTTCCACTTTGAGCCGGTATTGAGTTCGTAATCAGCTGCCTTGCCTTTGCCTTTTTTGCCTTTCCGTCCACGGGTGGTGTCGACATCTGATATAGGAGTACCCTGACGAGACACCTCCACATCCTTGAGAAGTTTGTTCGCGACCCGCCTGTCCTTCCTTTCTCGAGCTCGATCGGTCAACTCTTGGAGATCTTCTCCCTCCTCCAATGCCTGAGATTGACATAAATCGACTGGTAAATATATTTCACCAAGGGAAACCTACCATAGCCCATGCATCGTCGCTGAGACCATCGTTGTAACTGACAACGGCGTTGTCCACGACCTTCTACCGCCTCGTCCAGCTCCTTGACTTCAAATGGCTCGTCGGTCTGATAGCAGTCTGGCAACTCTTCTATTTGGATTAGCGGTGGAGGTGGTTTGCCACGCTTTCCCTGGGCACACCAATTATCCCGCCCCCTTTGACAGCCAATGCCCGACCAGCACTCGTCAAAGCCCTTACGAGCCCCCTCTCCCTCCTCAACACCCTCATCAGCCCCCACGGATTGATGTCCTTATCTTGAACGGAAGCCCCGTTCACCCAGAGCACGTTTGTCGCCCTGGACGAGCAGGGAGTTGGCATGAACCTCATTCGCGATCTGGTCGATAGTCTCCTTAGAGTCTGGGGCTCCTGGATGGGGCAGACGACGAGAGAGGAGGGGTGTATATTTTGGGAGATTTTGACAAAGGTGTTTTAGCGTGTTGAGTTTGAGATGGGGCGGAGAGGAGAGCAGGAGGAGGATGGATTGCATGCCTAGATCTAGAACGAAAGATGTGTCAATGTTGATACGGAAAAGCGTGGACCTAAAAAAACAAACAAACCTCGAATCTCGTTTTCAGAGAGTGGGGTATGGATCGGTGGTGCAGATGAATTTTGAGGGAACCCGGAGATGAGTTTGACAATGGGGTCGATACCCAAATTTGACTCATCATCTTTGTCGCTTGTGCCTGCGTCTAGCTTTGCTCCTATCGAAATACAGTGAATACAAGTCAAGCAGAATCAGAGTGCACCAACACAAACCTCCAGAAGCACCATGTCGGTCGTCAACAGCGAGGTAATCCATCTTCTTTAAATCAAGCGCAACACCAGATAATTTCCGTTTTCACTGCGGTTAAGGGCATCGGTACGTGTCGCAGGTGGGATGTACCGGACCACATATTCGACTTGAGGCGTTGGTTTACTTGCCAAGGACAATAAGTGACTGTGTAATTTACGGAAATTCGGTGAGGAGAGAGAAGCGTAGAGAATCGCGATATGTGAGGGCAGAGAGAGCGTTTGCGCGGATTGAGGGAGGATATGGTTGAATGTGAGGAGCTTTGGGCGAGTAAATTGACTATGGTTACAAAACTAGGTTAGACAATATAATGCCGGTACCGTGGGCCTCAACCACATTCTTTGGGCGTCGCGGATTGTGGGTTTACGAGCACGGCGGAAGTCAAGGCGATTGAGGGGCAAGATAGAACCAAGTTCACAAATTCGTTGTTGAATTTGGGCATCGATAAATCGGTCGCGTTCATTGAGAATCTGTTGAGAATTTAAGCCTGCTGGCATGATGGTGGGGATGATCAATCGTTGGATACCTACTTACCTATAGAGTTATCATTGATTCTATCAGTGCCATAGCCAGTGTTCAACGTCCAACGGGTCAGTGATGATCGATGGTTGATCTGAGGTATTAGAGCGTGAGAACTTGAACTTAGGTCATTTACATCTGACTCGTCCTGTGCCCTCCACTCGTTCTCAATGCCTCGTTGTCCACAATGCGGCAAGAAATTCCAGGATAATATGCGCATCCAAGCACATTTGAATAGCCGAAGTACTTCCTGTCGCACCCATTTTGATGAACTAGTCAGTATTTCAGAAGTTCTTCGACGTGGCCACGGAACACAATATCCTCAAGTTGAACTGCGTGCAGTTTCTGGCGAAGACTCAGATCTGACCGCTTTGAGCAATGATGGTGCATTAGGTGTTGGTGATGATGATAGGATGGACGTCGACGATCCAGGAGCTCCTCATGCCAGCGATGGACCTTACCACATTGAGAAGCATCCTTCTGCCTCGCAAACTTATGGCAGAGGTTGTTCGTTTATGGATATGTTTGATCAGGATGAGCATGCAGACAAACGATCACACCATTTATATTACCCGTTTGCATCAAGAGATGAGTGGGAGATAGCTTCGTTCCTTCTACAATCTGGCCTCAGCATGGCACAGATCGATAAACTCCTGAACCTTCAGTTTGTATGTCATAGTTTCTACTATTATGCACCTCCATCTGACCAGACTTTCAGATTAGAAAACTCAACCTATCTTTTCGGACTGCAGCAGACCTTCGCAGTCGTGCAGAGATCTTACCGGCAGGGCCTCAGTGGAAGACCAAGCCCATTACAACGGTTTACCCTACCAAGAGCAAAGTTAATCTATTCTACAGGGATCCTATACAGTGCATGCAGTCGCTGATGCACAGCCCTCTTGTAAACGACTTTATCAGCTTTGATCCACTACATATATTCAGGACAGCGGCGAAGCTGACGCGGGTGTATACTGAATGGTTATCAGGAGATACCTCCTGGATAATGCAGGTACGTGTCTTGAAAATTATTTCGAGCAACTATTATGCTTACTCTAAAACAGACTCAGCTACCACCTGGAGCTACGCTCCTTGGCACCATCTTATCCTCTGACAAAACGAATATCTCTGCAATGACCGGCAATCGTATAGCTCACCCGTTACTCATCAGCCTTGCAAACATCGCAATGGACTTCCGGATGAAGTCATCTAACCATGTCTTTCTGCTACTCGCTCTACTCCCCATCCCGAAGTTCATCCACCCAGACAAGGACCTCCACGGAGTACTAGAAAACCGACTGATTCATGAATGTCTCGATCTTATCTTGGAACCTCTTAAAATTGCTGCGGAAATCGGGATCATGATGTCAGATCCTTTGGGCAATTCCCGATATTGCTTCACACCGCTGGCAGCATATATTGTTGATACCCCGGAGTCAGCGCTTTTGGCAGGTGTGGCTGGGAAAACATCTTCTGTTACGATGGCGATGTACAAACACTTTGGCGACAATTTCTGACATGAACCTCGCACCGCCTCCACAACTCTAGCTCAACTTCAGGCAATCGAATCAAACATAGACCCTTGGGACTTGGAAGTATATGTGAAGGCAGCGAAGGAGCGCAGGCTCTGTGGTGTCCATCGACCATTTTGGGCTGACTGGCCAATGTCAGACCCATCAGTCTTTCTGACCCCCGAGCCTTTACATCATTGGCATACAGCATTTTGGTACCATGATGCCAAGTGGTGTATAAATGCTGTTGGGAGTGCCGAGATCGACTTCCGCTTTTCAGTTCTACAGCCCCACCCTGGCTTTCGACATTTCAAGGCAGGCATTTCGAAGCTCAAACAAGTGACAGGATGAGAACATCGTGACATTCAGCGCTACATTATCCCCGTCATAGCAGGGGCTGTCCCAAAACTGTTCCTTACTGCTGTGCGTGCACTTATGGACTTTCGATACCTAGCTCAAGCTCCAGAAATCGATGACAATGTTTGCAGGCGCATCACTGAAGCTCTGACGGAGTTCCATACACATAAATCAGCAATCATCAAAGCTGGCGCACGCTGCGGGAAAGGGAAGAAGGTCATCGATAACTGGTATATACCCAAACTAGAGTTTCTCCAAAGTGTTGTTCCGAGCATTCAGGCAAATGGAGTTGCTATCCAATGGTCTGCTGATCTCACTGAACATGCCCACATTACCGAAATAAAAAATCCTGCACGTGCAACCAACAATCAAAATTATGAATCACAGATCTGTCGATACCTTGACCGTGAAGATAAATGCCAGAGATTTGATCTCGCAACAGCTGTCCGAGATGCTGGGGTTAGTTTTGGAGATTGCACAGGCAGGGATCCAAGTGACGAAGAGTTCGACGGTGCTGATATCCTTGTAACCACCTCCTCCCTGCTGGAACACATTGACTTGGTCTCGTGGCTTTCTGGTTCAACGCATAGTACAGTTGATTACTTCAAACTCGCTCAAAAGCTTCGAATGGGAGAAATTCCGAACGCACCTCTTCCATATCGCACAGTCTCTGGTACCACCAATAGTGCATTTCACTTGTCACGGGATGCATCTTTTACACGAATGAGCATCGATGATGCTGCAAGCAAGTATCAACTCCCCGATCTCCGTCCAGCACTTTCAGACTACGTTAGCCGTACGAGCAACAGAGAAGGATTTGTGTCGCTTATTGGTGGTAGACGTATAGCACAAGGTGGATGTGAACTTCCCTTTGATCAGCTCGAGATCTGGACCAGGGTTCAACTACAAGGCAGGGCTTATCATTACCCCCACGATGTTCTTCCACCCGAGACAGTCAATGCATCACCTCCATCAAGTGAATCCCCTCATGGGTCTCGTGATACTGTTGTGGTAAATATTGACTCGACTGCGAAATGGCCCCAGAGTGGCCTCCTTGGTGTGTCGTCTTTCTTGTAACTAATATATATCCCTTACTCTTCTGAGTCTTCTCAGGGCATGTTGTTGTGCAGCTTTGTCTTATCATGCGCGTTGTTCCGAAACTCAATCAGCCAGTAGTCGCCGATCGATTTGTTGCTTATGTCCAGTGCTTCGACATTGTTCCACAGCCACCTGTCCGCTCCGCAATCGCTAAAGGACCTCGCCCAGACCGTGCATCGGGGATGCATGTTCTCAGGCGGGCAAGGCACACAGATCACACAGTCCACACTTTTCTTGGCGATATTGTACCTCTGGATCAGGTCCGGACACTCGTTGAGCTTACACCCCAGTTTGGCAACGAGGCTGACCGACGGTTGACACAGACGAACGCTAGTGCCTACTGTTCAGAATTTTGGTTAGACAAATATTTCACGAAGGACCTATTCTTTGCTTTGATGCTTGGTGGAGACCGTGATGAAGAATGATGTTGTTTTACTTGTCAATATCTCTGAAAAAATGCAATATTATGATTTTGCATCGTGCCATGGACTAAGATTTATCATCACGACAAGATTGTACTAAAAACAACAGAAGGGTTTTATGAAAGATTCCATGCTGCTATGAGTTCCTTGCAAGCTGAAGGTTGTCACTACCAAGTGCTATGAAGGTCTATGTATTGTACTGCGTGCACTATACGAGCTATGAGGCACTATGAGATTAGTTGCGGTACTATGGTTTACCGTGGGAAACATCTGACATTGCTGATGCAGATCTGGGATTCTTCTGTGAGCGAGATCCAGTGGATTTTGACTACACTAGATTTAAAATCAGGGATGGGTGGATTTGAATTTGGGTAGCAACGAAAACAGGAGTGGCGATTGGAAAGGTGAGACAACATAAACTTAAAACAGTGCACTGACCTCAGTGCTAGTAGGCTTCTCCGAGTCACTGGGCTGAGTCAGCTTTTATTGAGTCCACCTCGCAAGTTCGGAGGACTCCACGTTCTAATACGGTGACTGTGCAGCGCCCCAGTGCTCTCGGCAGCCTTGTCACGTTAGGTAAGTACATATTTTCAAGGGAAATTTTGATAAGGAAAAAATAATACTATGTAATTACCAATCATGTAACTGTTTCTTAACAATGGGCCA